>BQNB010001936.1:3876-41273 GCA_026074375.1 Tanacetum coccineum | reverse complement strand
TATATATCTTGTGCTATTAATCTTGAAGTAACACGCCCCGGACCCTTATTCCGCTGCGACCCAATTTGGGGGTGTTACACTATATTTCTTTAAAATCTTAGCAACATATTTATCTTGACTAATGAATATGCCATCCTTCTTTTATTGTTCTTGTAATCCTAAAAGAATGTAAGTTCTCCCATAGAACTCATCTAAAATTTCTCATGCATCAACTTCTCAAATGCATTATATAGCTCCTTCTTTGTTGAACCAAAGATGATATCATCCACATAAACTTGGACCAACAAAATATCACATTTGTGCCTTTTGATGAATAAGGTCTTGTCAATTTTCCCTTTTTGAAACCCATTGTCCAACAGATATGTTGACAAGGTTTCATACCAAGCTCTAGGAGCTTGATGTAGTCCATACAGTGCTTTTTCAACCTTGTATACCCTATCAAGAAAGTTCGGATCTTCAAATCTTAGTGGTTGACATACATACACCTCTTCTTCAATCTTCTCATAGAGAAAAGCACTTTTTACATTCATTTGATACACTACAAAATCTTTATATGAAGAATAAGCTAAAAATAGCCTAATTGCTTTAATTCTTTCAACAGGGGCAAAGACTTCATCATAGTCAATCCCTTCTTCTTGTGTATACCCTTGAGCAACCAATCTTGCTTTATTTCTTATCATAATTCCCCTTTCATCCTTTTTATTCCTAAAACCCCACTTAGTGCCTATAGCCCTTTTTCTATTTGGTAAATCTACTAAATTCCAAACTTATTGTAACTTGAATTGTAGAAGCTCTTACTGCATAGCCTCTATCCAGCTTGGATTCTTCAATGTATGAATTACCTTTTTGGGTTCTTCCTATGATAAAAAGCTAGCAAACAAGAAATTTTGAAGGTCTTTATGGTTTGTTCTTTGTTGAATAGTACTAACAAACTCATGTTCCTTCAAATTCTTTGACATCTTTCTTGTTTGTGTTGCTGATTGCAAATCTCTAATCACTTGATCAAGAGGATGATCTTTATGAATTCTTATAGTTGGAATATGACTGACTTGGATTGTTGTATCTAAATTATTCATGTCAGCCTCTGCACCATCATCTTCATCATCTCTTGAGAATTAAAATATGCTAACATCTTCTAAAGAAGGAATATTTGGATCAAATGGAAGTTTAATACTTATTTTTCCACCAACAGCATTAACTTCATTTGTGCCAGCAGCATTAACAATGTTAGTGTTGTTAACATTAACTTCCTTCTCTTGATCATTACATTCACTATCTTTTCTTAGATCTTCATCAACCTTCTTTCCATCATCACTTGAAGGTTTGGATCCATCATCATGAGAACTTTTTGGATCTTGGGAATATGGTGGATCAGCAGTCCATAATGGTAGCAAAATGTAATCTTTGACAGGTTCTGTCTCCTTTCTAGCTTGACCTGCATTATCACTTGCTTTTGTACATGCAAAACCATTAGACTGTGTACCTGCAACAATTGGCTCATAATTCATTGTTCTTGTTAGTGCATCAATATCAAATAGCCAATCTGGTCCACTACCTACAACATTAGGTGTACTCTCACTAAACCTAATATGCAAGTTTTCTTCCACTATCCTTGTTCTACTATTGAATACTCTAAAGGCTTTACTATTCAAAGAGTATCCAACAAAGAAACCTTCATCAGCCTTACCATCAAATTTGCCTAAGTGATCTATGGTATTAAGAATAGTAACAAGACACCCAAATGGTCTCATAAAACTTAAAGTTGATGTTCTACCATGAAACAGTTCATATGGAGTCTTGTTATAAGGCTTAACTACTAACACTTTATCTTGCACATAGCAAGCAGTATTAACTGCTTCTGCCCAAAAAGTAGTTGTTGGTATGCGTTTGAGCACTAGTCAAATTTATATATATATGGTATTAATCCCGTGAAAATTCTTTCCAAATTACTTCTCAAACAAGAGAAATAAAAGGATAAAATATCACTTAAGAAAACACAATACGTATATTTTTAACCGGGAAGTATTTCTTCTCGGGTCGTTTCCCAACGAAGTCGTGAATTGAGATTCGTGAATAATTCGGATTCGAGTCAAGAATTGATAAAGGATTTTTGAATTTTGAATTATACTACAAATTTAATAGCACAAACTAAAAACAATTAACTAGCACGAAATTTTAATACACGAAAATTAAGAACGTGAGCTAAATCTGAAATTTCAAATTGAAGGCACTACTTTTAACAAATTTTATACCTAAAAATCACAAATTTAAAAAGAAAATTTTAGGAAAAAGAATTAGAATTTTTTAACTATTTTTGTATTTTTAATGAATTTTTAAAGTAAAGTGAATTAACTAAAAATAAACTTTTTCTAAAAATTAACACTAAAATTTTATTTTTATTTTTCAAAAATACTAAATTGAAAAAGAAAATTTTACCAAAAAGAATTAGATTTTTCCAAACATTTTTCTATTTTCTATGAAGTTTTTAAGAAAAAGAAATTACTTAAAATCTATTTTAATCCCTAGAAAAGACAAATTAAACTGGAAAAATAAAGAAAAATGTTTTTTAACTACTACAAAGGTGCAGAAAACAAATGGAACAAAAATGCCCAAATTTTATAAACTAATTGAACCCTAAATTTGCCAATTAAAACCTAAAACCTAACTTTATTAAAACTAATTTTAAAAATATAAAACTATTTTATTATTCCTAAAAATACAGGGTAGAAATTGCAACAAATGAAAGTAAAGGACAGGCGGGGTAACTAATGGAAATTTACACTCTAGTTGAAACAGACAACCTTTAACTATTGAACATGTTCAAAACAAACCCTACGATTTGACTTATTTTCGGCTTATTTAAAAAATGAAAATGAACAAAAACTTAAAACTACAAAGTTAAGCCTGAGCTTATACACTACAACTTTAATAAAAGCACTATGAACTTTTATCCACTAAATAAGCTAGAAAATTAGCTTTTTACTCTGCTCTACAGAAACTCAAGCTTTGCCTTTAAAAATCTAACTTTTCTAACTTTGGCTTATTCCTAGCTTATTACTAAATGAAAGTGAAAACTAAAAGATGCTAAATGGAGCTTAAGATGTATACTAAGGATGTCTAAAAAGAAATAAGCTAAAGGTTAACAAGAATAACTAGAAATTAGCTCCTAAAAAGCAAAGGATCAAGCTTAGTTCTGATATTAAGCAAATCCTAATAAGCTATCTAACTCATTACTAAATCCTAGAAACTTAAACTTTGAAAATAAACTATTCTATGATTATAGAATGAATCTAGATAAGAGGCTTTTGGAAATGTCAACTAGAAAATAGGAATTCAAAAGAAATAAGCTAGAAAGCTCAAGCTGCTAATACCACTTTTTACAAGATCAATAAAACTATTTTAGAGCTTAAAAATGAAACTTAAAAGATGAATTTTAAAGAGCTAATAGAGTACTACTTAGATGCTTAAATCTAAATCCTAACTCCTAATTATAAGTGCTGAAAAGAAACTAGAAAAATGGTGAACAACAGCAGTACTAACTAAGTTAGTACTGTTGTTGCTGATATACTTGGCATAAACTCAAATGCAGGCCAAAACTCTAAGCTTAAATCTCATGTACTAACTCTCTAAATGTATCTAAGCCTACTTTAAACAATCTTGAACATTAGAATGCTTTGAAACTCTAAATTACAAAACTACTTGAACCTTAAAACTGCCCTGGTGCTAGAATTAATTTGTTGAGCTCTAAATTTTGAATTTCTACAAACTAAATTTCAAATCTTCTCTAAAACTTGAACACTTTAAACATCTAAACTATGTAAAGAATTTTGACAGAATTATGTTGACTTTAGAGGTCAAAATCTCCTTATACCAAACACTAGTTAACATAAACTGTCTCAACTAATTTTACTTAAAATCTACTTTAAAGCTAAAAAATTTAAAACCTTATATCTACTCAAACTTAAACTCATCTACTTAAGCTATTCTAACACTAAAACCTACAGCTTATTAACAAAAATAAGCTAGTTACTCAGCTAGCTACTTATACTAATATGACAGAATTTTAAGAATTGAGAACTTAATGGAATCTAGCTTCAAAAACTTAAAGACATTTGCATCTCTAAACTTAACTAAACAAGATTGAATAGGATTAAGCACAAACAGTCAAAGAAATAAGCAATTGGATTAAGCTATTTATATGCTGAAATCAAAAGCTAGAAGCTAAAACCTTTGCACTTGTAGTCTCTGAACTCAAGCCACTCTTTCTGAGTGAGTGGCTTTAAAACACAAACCTAGTGGCACCTTGCCTCTAAACCAACAAGATTTAAGCTCAATAAGCTAAATGTAGCTTATTACTCCTTATTGCTTCAAAATTCATTCAACTTGAACTCAAATGGACATTTTTGAGTTAGAATAGAAAAATACAGTATTTAAAAGACTTTTAACAATATTTGAACTACTTTTGAACAAAAGGAAACAAAATAAGCTAAAATGAGCTTATTACAAGCTTATTGGCTTAAAAACAGCTTATTCATGAAAACTTGAAAACAAATTCAACTCAACTAGTTTTTATTACTTAAGAAAGAAGATTAGTACAAGTTGAAGAACAAGGAATACAACTGAATGGAAAGTTTAAAAAAAACTTAATTCGAAAAATGAACAGTACACAAAATTGAAAAGAGTAAAATACAAAGAAAATTTTAACTCTCTAAAAAAACTCCTAAAACTGAATGTTTAAGCTTCTATTTATAGAGAAAATGAAAAGAGGATGAGAATTTCGATCATTCCTAGCCCTTGGATCCAATTGGTGATGTGTTCGAACCAATAAGAGCTCGCCACGTGTGCAAGATGATGTGGAGATGGTAAAATACGAGGTAGGGTTGAATAGGGAGAAACAGAGAAGGGATTTGTGAAGATGGGTTTGCTCGGGTTTTGGGCGGGAAAAGTGGTTGGAAGGTTGTTAGGGGAAAGTTAAACCCGCGTGTATGTTTGAAACTTTGGGAGAATTGCATAAGTGGTCCTTGTGTTTCATTTCCACAATTGTAGTGTTAAAATATCTTTCGGAATTAACACTTCTGGCCCTTGTAGTTTAGAAAACAGGAAATAGGCTTTTGTATTGGGCTCATTTTTGGGCTTTCGTGATATGAATGGTGTAGAAAGGCCCAAGGGTATTTTAGTCTTTTCATCTTCCATTGTAAGGGCAAAGTGGTCTTTTTTTTGGGTCTTCATTGACTTTCTTCTCTTGTGTCGGGCTGATCCGGCTTTGATATCTTTCCTCAAATCTCTCTCTTGTACTTGTCTTTTCCGTTTCTTGTCGGTTTTGGCTCGTTTTTGCTCTTTTTGACTTTGATATCCTTTCCTGCACATTATGACACAAAAGCACACATATTTCCATCTTTTGGCATATTTTTGGCTTTTATTGGGCAAAATCTGGTCTTTATTGTATACAATTTAAACATTTATCAAAATTTCCCCAAACTCAAGATTGCCGTGTCCTCACGCAATTTTAATAAATGGTACACTTTTTGTAAACTAACATGTTTCCAAATGCCCTTGATTTCACCTTTTATAATCCCCTTTTTAAACATCTTAATCTTTTTCTCAACATTTAATCTCATGGAAACACATTAATGGCAATCATTGCAATTTTGCAACTTTTAGGCTCATTGAAATAGGCTACTCCCGATTAATAGAGCACAAAAGAGGAAAATTCGTCTTCCCTGACTTTTCACTAGACTAAACAAAGCTATTAAACAAGATCATTGTCAATATAAGTCCAAATGGTTAAGCTCTTATACTTACAACTTGTGAACTTTTCACTCCCAAGAATAAATTAATGATTAAGATGTGTGCACTCTTTTCAACTCAACCATAGATCAATTTATCTTTATAGTTGAAATCCATCTAAGCTTTACACTCAAGCCTTGTGAGCTTAAATGTTAATAACATAGATAAACCTCGACTCAAAGCTAAAAGAAATTAGGAAACAAAACTTATAACTTGATTTTAGAAAATGAAATTTTAACCATTCTTTTATTTTCAATATACTATAAATTATTTTATTTTTTCAATAGGAATGTTGTTCTTTAAGTTTCGAACCCCTACCTTAGCCTTCTCCCAAATAGGATATCGCATCAACAACCGGTGTTCTTAGTTCGAACCCCCACTCCGCTGCTAACGTTTGTGGGTTATCGCGACAAAAACATTACTTTTTCTATCAAAGCTAGAATCCAAAGTCCCTTAGTTGCAATCACCACCTAGGCCGCGCTCCCTAGTGATGAATGCCTACGAACCTTGATTCCACGTACATAGTCTTAATCCTTAGTTGCGACCCCATCCGAGTCTCACTCTCAACATGGATACGCCAACGATTAAAACTATATATAGCTTTTATTATTCTATTTTTGCGAATGCTTCATTGGCACGAAAAATAATGCTTTTGCATTAGAAATGCTTCATTGGCATTCTTTTTATAATTATATTTTTGGTGAATGGAAAATTTTCACTTTAGAAAATCAACTTATAAATTTGAAACCAAAAATCTTACTTACATAATAAATGAATTATTTTTCAAAATGTAAGACTTTTTCTAAAGACATTGGTTGACTTAGTTAAATTAAAAAGAGCACATATGATTAGGTGTGTTAAGAGCTTGTGGGAGTAAAAAGACACAAATCATTCATATAAGCTTTAGGTTTTCCAAATAAACCTTGCTTAAGCAAATACACTTATATTTAACTACATCATCTCTTGTTCTCACATTTTTAAAATCCAATGCAATAGATTTGTGAAAGCTAAGCCCCACAAAGGTAGGTAACAAGAACTAGCTAGGGCATTTTCACCCGGTCAAGTCAAAATTAACTCCTATTTCTCACCAACGGATTACCAAAAAGTTTTGTTTTTCCCCAAACTAAGCTTCTATTGCAAGCAAAAATTTAAAAATTTCCACTATTTTCTCAAAAAGGAAAGTAATTCAAAAAGGTTCAAACAAGGTTGCGTGAAATGCAAGTTAATATCGAAGATATCCTTCCCCAAACTAAAATGAAACATTGTCCTCAATGTTTGAAAAATAAGGGTCAAAAGGAATCTAAACAAAAATTCTAAGGACATGCCAAAAGAATAGATGTTAGTTCGATAAAGACAAGGATATGAGATTTCCCACTTTATGAAGAGAAGATTGGAGACCATCAATGGAAATTGTGGGCATTGCTTTGTCCTTCCACAATATTGAACCATGAATCCTCCAAAATCCGGAAAACCTAGACAAACAAGCACAAACAACCAACAAGAATGAAAGAGAACAAGCCTCCTCTCATCATTTTCATTGTTAGCTCATAAACGACTTAAAACGGCTTAGTTTTTGTTCACCGAGTACAAGCTATACTCGTCCCCGAATTGATTTGTCCTTGGGGAAGCAAAGAGAAAATAGAAAGAAGATAAAAAGGATAAGCATGGGGTGCCTCCCCTACAAGCCTTGTTTATTAAAGAAGTCCCCTAGTTGACTCATTTCTACAAGGTTTATTATGGTGGATAATAGTGAGGGTGAAGAAATTCCAAGAGGTGGAAACCTCCCCAAACTAGGTATGAAAGATATACCGTAGCATTTTTGATTCCGGGTTCAAAAAACTTTTTAGAAAAGAGTTTCAAGAGAGAAAATGTGAACCCAGAAAATGCTTTGGTAACATGAAAGTCTATTAAGGGTGGGTGGAATGGGTCAAAAATCTTAAGAGTTAAAGAACTCTTCCTTGTAAGCACATTATCAAAAATACCCGGATTGAAAACTTTATCCTCATTGATTGTTGAGAATAAAACATCACTTACATGAAAATCCTCATAACAAACCAAATCATTTCCTTCAACATAACTTGAACTACCGGGTTCAAATTCATCACTTAAGCTCTTAAAAACACTTGAACTTGATTTGTCAAAATCTTTGGTTTTATCACTATCAGAATCCATTCTCTCAAAATCCTCTCCATACAAAATTCTTTTCCACTCATCATTGTTAGAATCCATCTCAAAGAGATCATCATCATTATCAAAGTATTCTTTTGGTAGAGACTCAATTGAGGGTTCAGAATTAACTTTCGGAGAAATTTGTCTACCTCAATAGAAATGATTTCCTCGTCGTCTTCAAAAAGAGGGTTCAAATAACTCTTAAGAGTTTCCTTATGAACCTCCTCCTTAAGAATTGACTCGTCATTTCTAGAGGGAAAACCATCTTTTTTCTCAAAGAGAGGGTTTGAAAAAGTCTTGAAACTTTGAAAATCATCACAAAGAGGAAAATCACACTCTTTTCCAATTTTGGACTCTCTTGGGATTGGAATGAGATCTTCTGTGTCTAATTCCTTGTTTAGAATAAAGTTAAGATCCTCATCCCCCATTTTGAAAGAGTCCTCAAGATTATTGTTTGGAAAGATGTGTGAAATTGCACTTATGGAAGCTTTTTTCGGATCAGAGGGCGATGAATTGATAGAAAAAGCATAAGTGGAATTTGCACATTTGTGGGATCTTGTTTAACATTATGGTTTTTAAAGAAACAAACATCACACACTAACTCCATAACTGAATCCGATTATGTGGCTGCCGAAAGGGCTTGTCAACAAGCGTTATGGATGAAGCAAACGTTGTGATTATAACATCTAGATTTTGATGGTTCCAATCTATGTGATGATTAATGTGCAATCAATCAACAACACAAGACCCATTAATATTACCCTCGAGACAAAGCACATAGAAATAAAGAACAACATTTCTTAAAAGAAAATATAGCCAAAAAGCATATCACAATAGATAGAAACCCTTATGAGAAAAAGTATTCAAACAGTTAAGCCTAAGTTATTATATAATTCGAAACGAAGAATGTCATCGATCCGTCTTTGTAAATAATAGTCTTAAGTATTGTAATCAGAGCTAGTGGGGTTCAACGACTTGGATTTAAGCATAATTTATCCATGGTATTGGGGCTAAAGCTCCACCACAACCAAAGCCCGACCCGATGAGAAAGTATAACGCCTATAGTCTAGGGTAAGTGACTATAAAAACAAACAATATCCACACATGGAGAAGGGTGTTGGTTAACCATTCTTGTATGTTGTAACTAGACCAAACTATTCCTCCCCCATCAATCTCCTTTCAATCTAATATTCTTCCTTTCATCTCTCTTAATTTTCTCACAGTCTAATATCGGACTTTTTATATGTGCTTATATTGGTTAGACTTTATATGTTGATGTTGGATTAATATTTGGGGATAAAAAAGCGGTATCATCGCCAGTGTTTTTTTAAATTTTTGGATCGTGTTTTGAAACAAATAATCTTATTTTCAACTTTTAAAAAGCTACGGCTTATCTTTGTTTTAGCTTTTATTTGTTAATTTTTTTATATAGTTTTCAGTTATCTAGATTATTATAGGGTTTGAAACAACAAACCTTATCTAAGTTTTTTATCTTAGCATATTTGTTTATTTGATTTTCATTTTTTTTAAAGAAAAAAGCATTCGAAAATCTCAAAAAGTGGAATTTTTTTTGGTCTTAAAAACCATAAAGTTTTGTAATTTTATGTTAAAGAATATCTGTAGTTATACTTAATTGCAAAAGAAATCAATAAAAAACGGTTAAAAATTATGTCAGTTAGGTGTTTTAAATTGTTTTCGCGTAAAAGTATATAAATCCATCGATTTTGCCATATGAATCCACCGGTTTAGCACCTCAACCGATTTAGCACCACTGATTTAGCACCTAACCCTTTAGACCATTGGGTTAAACCGACTTAGACCATTTTGGTAAACGATTAGACGCAGTTGAGTTAACCGATTTAGACAATGTGCATTTAACCGATTTAGCCAGTCTTTAGCCAACCGAAATTGACAACTTAACCGATTTTGCAAACTTAACCGATTTAGCACATCAACCGAAAACGCCACTTAACCAATTTAGCCAATTAACTGATTTAGACATATAACCGATTTTGCCCAACCGATTTAGACACATAGACGATTTAATCAACCGATTTAGCAATTTCGGTCCAGCATTTTTGATACAATCAAATTCAGTTCAAGGCAATTTCAGTCAAAGATAAGTACTTCAAAGTAAAATCAAACCATAATTTAAATCACTTTATAAACTTAAGATCTGATATCCTTTCACAAAAACATTAAAATGTCCAATACCAATAACAATAACATGCAAACTCAAACATCAAGTGCTCTTACAATGCAACATGCAAAGCGTGTAAAGATCGTCCTCCAATGTTAGCACCGGGTAATTACGTTTAGTGGAAATCCCGAATCAAGAGATACATTGACACCAAACCTAATCATGACTATCCCACTATTGTCTTGAGGCATACCACGCTTAAACAATTTCAAATGACTGGAAAGCAACAATTACAGTTGCAAAAGAAATAAGTTCCAGAAACCAAACACAGATAGAGGTACATGGAGAACGATAAGAATTTTTGTATCAGAAGACATGAAGGAACCTATTAAATGCTGAGAGCGAAGCTGTTCATATTATCTCGTAAGAGATAGACAATGAATATCTATTCCATAGTATGATGTTGTGCCCAAATATGCTATTAGATGAAGAAAGGCCATTTGAAAGGTTAAAACAATGCCGAGTCAATCAAGTCCAAGATCTTGAAACCAATCTGTAATGGGAATTTGAAAGTTTTTACCTCACGTGATTGGGAATCAATTGAAATCATATTACACGTTGGTAAAGATTTTACATGATGAAGAATGAGTTGGGTTAGGAAATGAGGAGAGTGAAGGTGGGGTTAGGGACCAATCATGGGTGGCATAATGTATGGGTTCAGGGACTTATTAATTACAACCAGAAATGGCAAAGTTTTGTGACACTTGTTTAACCAGAAGTCAAGAGTTTAAGAATGTATCTTACCATAAATAAAAAAAACTTTAATGACATTCCGAAGCAACACCATAACGAATCAATGAGAGAAAGCTGAAAGACTAGCATGAATGCTAAATCCACTTGCACTTGTTGCTCAACAACAACCATTTACCCATTTCTCAACACATCTACTTTACTACACTCAAAATTCCTCAACCAGATCACAACAAGCTGCTACCAGAAATAGAGGTAAAGCAATTGTCAACTCTTCTCCACCCATTTATGATCAAGAACCTGATATGGTTACTGAAGATGATGCATTGTCAAAGGAGAAGGAGATTGATAAACTGATGGCTTTAATCTCTCTATCATTCAAGAAAATCTACAAACCTACCAACAACAACTTAGAACTTCATCAAATACCAGTAGAGCAAATCAGGATAATACTCTAAGAATCAACAGAGGAACTGGGATAAGATAAATTAGAGGGCATCAATATTGATTAGGCTCAGGGAAGAATGGCCAGGTACAGAGGTGGGTCATCAATCTGGGATTCACTGTATACTGCAAAGAATTAGGCATGTAGCAAGAAATGTCAAAAACCGAAACGGCAAAGGCTGCAGCTTATCACAAAGAGAAGATGCTTTTGTGTAAGCAAGAGGAAGCTGGAATCCAGTTGAGTGCTGAACAAGTTGATTGGAGGGATGACACTAATGATGAACCTGAAGATCAAGAATTGGAAGCACATTATCTATACATGGCAAAGATTCAAGAGGTTACTTCAGATGCTGCTGATAATTCTGGACCCATCCTTGATGTTGAGCCATTACAAAAGAGCTACTAAAAATGAGGATGATAACTATAATGTGGTTTTGCCATATGACAGAGAACATCTAAGCAACCTGATCTGTTAATGACACATATCCAAAATGAACAAGGTATACTATATCACTAATGATATCATTGGTTATGAGTACTAATAGAGGAAAGGCTGACCAAGATGATGATGGTGATCTTGCTAGAGAACGTGATTTGCTTGCTTCTTTAATTGAGAAAATATAATGTGAAATTGATGACAGCAAAAACCGTAATAAATTTTTGGAATCATCAAACCAGGACTTGAAGTAGATAAAATTAAAAAAGTGAATGAGAAGTTCAAAAAACAAAAATAAAATTTTAGAATCATTAAACAACCATTTCAAAGAAGCAAACACAGAACTAGTAAAGAATAATCAATTGATGTTCAAAAGACCTTAACAAATTCCCAAGCTGGACTGATAGTATCATGATGTGAATTACACGTTAAAGGTTGAAATTGAATGTGCAAAACCTAAAAGGGAACTAGTCTCACACAAAATGTCTTCTGAAAGTCATATAATCAATATACTCGAAAGATAATTGATTTATAAATCACACATTGTGCAAAGAATATCAGAAATGGAAAAAGAAGCATAATTGAACATCAAAAACCTATTTTCCATAATGTCACAAGAAAAAGAGGCTCAACAAGAAGTTTTACAAAACTCATGAAGACAAGAAACTTGAAAAAGCCATTGCTTTAGAAAATATAATCAAAGTTTTGGATGATATTATATACAAAACCGGTCAATCAGTTCAAACAATGAATATGCTTAATCATAGTTGAAAAATGAGTTTTGTTAAACTTGAGTTCCTCAAGAAAGCCAAAGAGAGCGAATCCTTGTTTGTATGATATATGAAGCTAATAAAGATACATTTTGCTTTAATGTTGATGCACTTGAATCTAACAAAACAAATTCGTCTTCGCACCAAGAAAGTCGATCAAAATTAAGTGATTTAATCAAACCTTTTTATTATAAAAACTTAAATAATCTTTATGACTTGTTTGTTCCCACATCTAGAAAAGTCGGCTGAACAAAGATATTTTTCAGAAAGATCAATAATGAGTCATACATCTGGAAAGATTGTATACTCAAAAGAGAATTTTAATAAACAAACAACTTTGTTAGAAAAACAGATGGAAGAATCCACTCTGTGGGCTCAAAAATGTAAAGGGTTCTCAAATCTTTCAAACACTTAAAAAAGATATTAACAAACAATTTTAATGGTGTGGAATGTTGTAAAGAAGTCACGCATAAAATGATGGCATGTTACATTGAGTCTAATTATCATAGTACCACATTGAAACCAATTTTGATCCTTCGGTTCATAAACTTATGACTAATATAGAAAGATTTTTTCAATCTCTAAAAGAGGAAATGGTTGTACATTTGAAATACTTTAACTCTCTTAAAAACGAAATAGAGTCTCTTCAATCTCAACTAGAAACTCAAAGAACACAGTTTTTGAATGAAATTAATAGACTTTCTATGGAATATTACTATGTTGGTTACATGAATGAAATACTTGGTGTGTACACTAAACTTGATGAAGTTACTAATTTGCAATGTGATTATTTGGAAGCTTTGGAAAAATGTCAACGTCTTGAAAATGAGCTTTCAAAAAGAAATACAACGCAAAAAGTTTTGAAGCACTTCGGCAACATGCTATTAATCTTGAACTTGCTTTACAGCAATGTCAATAACAGATTAAAAACGACAAACCTTGGAAACAAAAAGAATCAACTTCATTTATAGAATTAAATGTCAAATATTTTGAAATTAATTACAAGAAAGCTCATTACAATACAAAGGCATTGGCAATACGATATGAAGAAACTCATTGAAAAGATGAAAGGAAAATCTGTGGAAACTAAGTTTGAAAAACCATCGGTTATTCGACAACCAAATGCTTTTAAAAGTCAAAGACAATCAATTTTAGGTAAACCGACTACTTTTTCAGATTCTCTTGCAAAGAAAGATTTTTCAAAGTCAAAGTCGGTAACCATAAATAATGTGTCCAATGATTTTTCAAAACCAGTCACTTCACAGATTTTGCCTCAAAATGTGAATACAGTTCAAAAGAACACAAACGTGATTGCACCAGGAATGTACAAAGTAGCACATAAAGCCTAATCAAACAAGAACAACACAGTTGCCTCAAGACATTATAAAAACTAACAAAGGTGTGTCTTTCTCTACAGGAGTAATTCCCACTACTAGTGTTAGTAGACTACAACTTAAGAGCAATTGATTAGAAGATAGAGTCTTGCATAACAATAGTCAAAAGAAGAAGCAGGAAGTAGAAGACCACCGTAGGATTTTTAAGTTTTCTAAAAATAAAACGTCTTTAACTGCGTGTAATGATAGTTTAAATGTTAAGACCTCAAATGTTAAGTTTGTTTGTGTGACTTATGGAAAATATGTGTTGAATGATAATCATGATTTGGTGCGTTCGTGCATTATATTATAGGCGTGAATTCTAGAGCTAAGAGAATCCCATTGTTGGTCCCTTATTAGTACTAGAGAACCAAGCAAACAGGATCCAATCAGTTGCTACACCCTTAACAAAATAGTTTGCTTCAAACCACTAAATCAGAAACCTAGAAGCATAACTAGGAAGCAATACGAGCATGTAAGTAAGACATGTAGATGGTGGTACTCTAAGACTACACCACCCGAATATAAATGGAAACCTAAGTCTAGCACAATCAATGTTAAAAATAATGTTAGTTTGACTCTAGGAATTAAATCTAGAACTACTAATATTTTTGGAACCCATGACACTCAGGAAATCCACCTTTGTCCAATACTCCATTGTCTTTTAATTCTTTTGCAACTCGTAGAGATAATTCTGTTCATCGTCGACTCTGGGTGCTCAAAGCACATGACGGGAAATCTCAAGCTTCTAAGTAATTTTGTGGAGAAATTTCTGGGTACGCTAAAGTTTGAAAAATGATCAAATTGAACTGATTCTTGGTTATGGAGATTTGGTTCAAGGAAATGTCACTATCAAGAGGGTTTATTACGTCGAAGGGCTGAATCATAATTTATTCTCTGTTGGTCAATTATGTGATGCGTATTTCGAAGTTGCTTTTAGGAAGTCTACATGTTACATCCGTGATTTGAAGGGAAATGATCTTCTTACTGATTCTCGTGCGATAAGCATACTGTACTCTATCACTCTTCAAATACAACTTCTCCCAATACAAATTTGAGGCTTAATGCTGAAAGCTTCATCGACCGCAAGCATGGTTTTGGCATCGTCGTCTCTCACACCTGAACTTTGATACCATCAACTTGCTTTCAAAGTATGATATTGTGATTGGCCTTACCAAATTGAAATTCATCAAATATTATCTTGTTCTTCTTGTGAGTTGTGGAAAGCAAAATGTAAGTCTTACAGACGAAAACAACACCCCAAACTACCCCACCCCGGCGCTCGCAAAAGACGGTTATAAAGTTTCTACACAGTGGAGCCAATAAGTAACATGGTAACTTATGTGGTCCCCTGAGGGTAGAAAGCTTTTAATGGTAATAAATATTATCTGGTAATTGTTGATGACTATTCAAGATAAACTTAGACTCACTTCTTAAGATCCAAAGATGAAACACCTAAAGTTCTCATCGATTTCCTCAAACTTTTTCAAAGAAGACTTCATGCTCAAGTAAAAATAGTTTAAACTAGACAAAGAACATCCGAAATTCTGAATACAACTCTTATGCATACTTTTCTCAAGAAGGTATTGAACACCAAACGCCAACAGCAGTCAAACACCTAAATATAACAACATTTCTCGAAGATGACGGTACCGTACACTGTGAGGTTGCGGCGAACAAGTTAAGCGCCGTAAAGGTCCTCTGTACTCTGGGCTAGAAGCAAAAGCCACAAGCATTTTCACCTCAAAATCGTTCGCCGCACAACAAGAAGCAGAAAATATCGTCATTCCGTCGACATGATAAAACACTTATCACAACATCAATGCCCTAAAACCCATCTGTCAAAATTCTTTCACATTTTTTGCTCTTTTAATGGTTATTATGTCAGAGATTGTGAAAAATTGACAATATGAAATAAAAAGTGATGCATGTATTATTTTTTTTTGTTTATTGAATTTGTAACGGGTATTCTACTCAGTTCAAGAGCTTACATGGTATATAACAGAGAGAACAAAAGTGATAGTTAAAACCATTCATTGTTAGACTTGACGAATTACCTTTAATGGAGTCAGATCGCGTTCGTTCAGACCCCGTTCCACAATGCTGACAACAGAACATGAACAAGACAGTTTAAGTCCCAGTCCTTAAAGTCAAGAAAATGTTCCTCATGCAGCTGAGACATTCACAACATCAAATGAGCAGGATTTTCTATTTATTACTACATGGAACTACTCTAGTTGTGTCAGAGTCTTCTTTTGTACATGCTGTTGATGCACCTGATCAACGTCAACAACACAACATAACTCTATCTACTTCAACAACCGTTGCTGCAGACACACCTCCATTGAACATTCAAACAACACCTGTAACTACAAGTCAAGCACCAACTCAAGAACAACTGTCACTGCTACAGATAACATTAAGTCAAACAGAAACTCATTGAAGAAAATGTCGACATTAAAACGAAGACACGAATTATATCAACACCTTAGTAAACACCGTTACAATTGAACAAGAGGAGACAATCTTCTTGATAATTTGATTCTTCCAAACATGCATACATTCTATCAACGGCATCCCTTTGAACATCATTAGACAAGACATCATCCATTAGAACAAGTCATTGGAAATCCTTCTCAATCAATTAGAACAAGATGCCAGCTAGAAATAAATGGTAAGATATGTATGTTCGCACTCACCGTGAGTTGAACCAAACCGAAGAACATCAAAGAAGTCATGGCTGATTCTGCATAGATTGAAGCGATGCAGGAAAAAACTCACAATTTGATCGATAAATGTATTGGGAATTAGTCGACTAGACCACTATGCAAAAATGTCATAACGTTAAATGGCTCTCTGCAGAAAACAAACATGATGAGATGAAAAATAACCTGTAATCCAGCAACTAGAAGCTCGTCTTATAGCTAAGGGATTATGGTAGCAAGAAGGAATTGATTTTAAAGATCATTACACCAATTGTAAGTTGTCCGTTATTCGTATGCTAAGCTACACACAAATCATATACAATAGACTCCAAGACAACGTTTCTTAACGGACCCTGAAGGAAGAAGTGTACATCAACCAGCTAGATGATTCATAAACCCAACATCATCATGTACAAAGTCTACCAACTAAGAGGAATATATGGACACAAAACAAGCTCTAAGAGCGTGGTGATGATAAACTCTGTCCGAACTTCCTGGTATCCAAAGGATCTTCAAAAGGTTCTATTGATCCAACCTGTTCATTACTAAAAAAAGCACGACATATGCTTTACAAATTTGACTCGATGATATATTTTTGGTTCTACGAACCTAAAAAAAATTCCAAAAAGTTTGAAAAACAAGTGCACAACAAGTTGAAAATTTCTATATAAGGGAGCTAAAAGTTCTTTATAGGAAATTCAGATTCACCAATCCTAACGTGGTATCTTTATTAACCAAGCTAAGTATGCTCAAGAGATACTTAAAAAGCATAGGTATGACTCATGTGATAAACATTGTAACCAATAGCTACAAAACCCGGCATTGGATCTGGACTTGGAGTGGAACACTCCAATGACCAATGAAATATCGTATGCATGGTCGGGCAACTCATGTACATAGACAGCAAGTAACCAGATATTATACATGCAATATGTTATTATTTTTGGCTCGTTATCAAGCGAGACCAACTGAAAAGCACCTCAAGGAGATTAAACGGATCTTTGGTACCTAAGAATCCCATAACATAGGACTATGGTATACATAAGGAACACTGGTTTCAAGAACTAACCGCTTTCATTCATATTAGTAATCATTCGTAGCAGTTCTCGATACACGTAAAACACATCTGGTGTTCTTAGGAGGGAAAGCAGTCCAATCAAATGGTCCATCAAAGAAGCATGACAGCACTTCAACGTCTTCACAGAAGCAGATTATTGGTCTCTATCGCATGTTGTGTTCAATTCTCTGGATAGGAACTCATCTCACAAATAATTGGCTTTCACTTATGATAAAATTCCTATGTACTGTAACTCAGAGGCAGCCATAGCCATCTCGTACAATCCAGTCCAACATTCTTGTACCAAGCACATTGATGTCAGATATCAAACTTTATCAAGGAACAGGTTGAAAATGGTATTGTTGAATTATTCTTTGTCGGAACTGAATACTAGTTAGCTAACCTGTTTACTAAAGCCTTTACCAATAAAGAAAAGGTTAAAGTAATCTCGTCAGACAACTCAGTATGAGATGTTTGACTCCGAAAGAACTAGAGGTTCTGGCAAACAAATCTGCTTGATACAATTCAAACATCGATTTGTATATATTTTTGAAAAATAAAATACAAAAATATAAAATCTTCAAAAACAATATAAAATCAAAAAATTTCAAAAATACCAAAAAGAATCTTCTCGACATGTCTCTTAGAATCAATAACATTTACGTACCTAGAAATGTCAATTAACATTGACACGGGTGTGTAAATGAAGTTCGAGCAAGAGTTCAAACATTTCAAAACATGTCATTTCTAAATTTTCTCAATGATTTATGTACATTTTAGTGCATAACTCGGACTTCAATGTAAGAAAAGTGTATCTCTCAAGATAACTTATCCTAACAACGAAGAAAAAACGAGCAAGGTTCAATCCCTTTATCTTCGGGTCTTACGCTTTTATTTAAAACATCCAAAGTTTTGAGCTCATGACAATGGCTTATAGTCATTTCAGACTGTAACCCAGATCCAAATGTTAGGGAAGTGTACGCTTCAGTGCGCTTACTCTAAAAACGTTGTTATAAGGGTGAATCTAATGTTAACACGAAGCAATGCTCAGGGAGTTTCTTGTTTTAATTATACTCTTTCCTTTTTATTTCATTTCCTTAATGTACAATAGGGACATTGTACAAATCAAGTAGGGGGATGGGAGTAGAATTAATACTTGACGTATGTTTTGCATGAATAGATAGTTTGACAAATTTTTCTTAAATAACTAGAATTAATCTTTGCCGAATGAACATTACGACAGGTTGGGGACTTGGCTCTCTCAACGATCTTTCTTCCCGTCGCTTGCCCATTAGTTGTTGGCTCAGATTGCCAGGTAGAACGCATTTTGGTTGAGCGAGGTTTTCATGCTTGATCAATAGGGGGCGACAATCCACCGGGTGGGTTTTTTTATCCTTCCAATTTCAGACCTAAATGGGAATGACATGAAAACTCTTTTTCAAAACCTAGCATTAAGGGCCTTACGACGATATATGAGAGGAATAGAGAAAAACTCGTGATTGGTGTAGAAGGGAAGGTCTGTTTATAATGAGATTTAAGCCTAAAATTCCGTTTCCATCATATTATTCAAAAATCCACCAAAAAAATTAAGTGTGTCCGGTAGTATTATAGAAATTTAGAACTTGCCTGTCATCATTTGAAGACCTAACTTGATTAGCATAAATTGATAGTTCGAAGCAACACTTAGGAAATCACCCAAATAGCCTATATGTGTGTGTATCAACTTGTTACACTTACTTGTCGACCTCACCATGATAAAACCTTTTTGTTGCACTCCTAATTATGCAATAACCCCTAGACCACCCGTGTTAACCAATCTAGTATTTCACGCCTCCCGCCCCCACCAATGTTATATGTATGTTACACCATTCCACCTTAATCCTACCATGTTAGTCTATAGTTATCTTTGTTTTGAAATTTCTGGCTACTTAAGTCCATGGTTCAGGGGAATGGGAACGAAAATTATATGCATTCGTGGAAGACCAATCAGTTATGATCTATAAAGACCCCCCTTGTATCACCACTTTCGACATTGTTTATCTAAGTGGGTATGTGCGTAGAATATCGTTTTTGCATGGGGGGGGCAATACTAAAGATAAAAACTTCAAAAGCAATTTGCATGATTTATCCATGAAGAAAATGAAGAAAAGAGGGTGAAACAAAAAGCCACCCATGTGCTAAAAAATATAAAGATGGTGCAAGATAAAAAAATAATAATAAAAAAATGGAGCTAGTAGCCTATTATTGCACCATGACATCTCTGTAATTATGAAGAATGGAGCTAGTAGCCCATTATTACACCAAGTCATCCTAATACTTATGAAGAATGGAGCTAGTAGCCCATTATTAAAGATCAAATTTTAACTTAGACACTAGACCTAGGATCGACATACTATTATGACAACCTTAGATATTTTAGACTATTTGTTTTGTTTTTATTACAACCATTAAATTTTTAGCCCATGTCCCTAATCCTAACCCATTATCACCCTTAGAAAAACCATAGTACCCTTTTGCCTCAAGAATTGATTTAGACCCTATTCTAACTGGTGCAATTTTGGGTACTTTCCAAGCTTAGGATATAATTCATACAATGAGTGTTCAATTGAGCGATCACCCCGAAAATGAAACACTTAGACTAGTGGAGAGTTGAGTGACTTTTTATCCCCTTTTGTGTGTGGTGTTCACATTGAGGGTTATGCTGTACATAATGCTTTATAATGTTACTTCTTGAAGTTATTCTCAGAAATCTTTTATGAAATGTTTCTAACGTTCTACTTGTGGCAACAAATTCAAGTGGGGGATATTGATTACATCAAATATTTATACCTTTTTATGGCAAAATAACCCCTATATTACCGTGCGAAATGTTTCACTAATACGCAAAACGAATTATTTTCTAATCATTTTTTGTAGTTTTTCCAGGAAATGCAGGAAAATGAAAGAAAGAAGGTGACAAGGGAAAAGGGCTTAAAGTGTAATTTTCTGAAGAATGTTATGGCGTAACACCAAAAATGGTTACACCGTAACATATATTAAGCAAGTACGAAGATCAAGGACAACTTTACGGCGTAACACCATATCTAGTTACGCCGTAAACATGTATTTGGAAGGAAATCTTACCCAAGATAGAGTTACGCGTAATATCTCCTTAAAGGTTACGCCAAACCATGAAGACCACAAATATGGAAAAGGATAATGTACATATGAAATTATTTGAAGTTACGGCGAACACAATAATCTGGTTACGCCGCAACAACTGCTATTTATGAAATGTCGTGTAAAATGTTATGAACTTAACAACCCCCCTTTTTTATGCAGTTACGCTTAACATTCGACACTATATATAAATGCCTTTAATTCAAGCTATTCCGACATCACTTCCTCCACAGCTAATAGAGATCGACAAATGGCTTCAACCTTCGAAATTCCACCTGGAGTCCAAGGGGAACACACTTTATTTACTTTTGTATTTATACATTCAAAATACAAATACGTATAGAATTATGATGCTTTCAATCATGATTACTTCTATTTCTTACAGTGTTTGCCGTTACCATGACGCAAAGCACTAAAGTCTGCCTAGCTATTGTAATTACTGTTGTTAAATGAGTTTGTTTCCTGTTTAGTATTAAGGTTCATTATATATTTCATTGACAAACGTGTAACCCTGGTTTTGTTAGTACGGGTGGATAGACCTTGCTTGCCCATTATTAGATTATCCTAATCCCATCTGTGTACTAGGGAGGAATCGAAGACTCCTACCCCTAGTTATGTACTAACCTTCTCCGCACTTATCACCCAATATACTTAAAAAGCACCAGTAAACGATGTGTCGTGTGTGGTGTAAATTTTTATTATCAAATATTAAATTTAATATTTTTCCCGACTAAACCAAAAAACAACACTTAACGGCATGTACCCGATCGTTAGTATTTTCGTTGGTAGTATGGTGTACAGACACTTTGAAGCGATGTTAAATTAACAATTTAATAAATCTTGGTTTTCTAATTCTATGTAATTCATTCTATTCTAAACCTATGTCATCCAAATCCTAATTTTAGCGGTAAAAGTGTTTTCACCCGAGAGACAGGCACGGTTTGGTATGATGACTACAATTAATTCAACACTTTAACCCACTTAACATATTATCAGAAAGAAAAGAGCCTTGTCGAGCCAAATATAAGAAAACCGTAGTAACCATTATAATCCGATTAGAATGTTTGGTTTTGTTTATAAGAGGCAATGATTTCTTCTCTCGAGGTGGCATATCATGTCATAAGACTTAGCTTTACATAATCTTAAGTCCTAGACACAATTATTCGTCATAATTAAAGCATCCGTATAAAGCATTCTTATTTGCTGATTATAATCTATCTTAGGGATCAAAACGTTATTTGTTGAATTATCTAGGTTTACCTGCTAGTCAACTTATTCACTAAACCAAAGGCAATATCCGATTAACTAGTTAAGCCAGAAGTGTATCCTTAGCCACAGGATTTTTAAAAGCAATATTGTGATCATATGATCTAATGTATAATCACTACATGGAAAAATATCCTAGACTCTAGTTACTTGTCCGACCACTAGATCCAGTTGAAATGATAGGTCCAAACAAAATCTCGTAACATTATAGGAATGTTAATCCATAAACAAGCATTCAATATAAATCGAAGAAATCGATAAACAATACCAAACATTCAGATCTTCATAATAATGGCTAATACCTGAAGGTATTAGCCTTCAAACATCATAATAAATACAAAAGCAATTATTTAGCCAAGGTAAACTAACTGAGTTAACGAATGATACCAAAAACTAAACGATTACTAAAGTATATAGAATTACACGTGTCTCCTATGGAATTGATAGCGTTGCTCGACATCTTCTGCTCTTTTTCTCCCCTGAAAATCGACTTTTATGGTTTAGGTATCGAGAATATGATTTCGCACACTTAAAACTCGTTTTTGAGTTTTCTATTTATACTGTCTAAAAGTCAGTTCGATACGACGTATCCAAGGGGTTGGATACGGCGTATTGGGGGTTTCTTGGAGTAGAGACCATGCTTGGTGTCTTCCAGAATCTTCAAATACTATATCTTCAATACGGCGTATTTGTCTTCTCTGGATACGACGTATTGAGCTTGTTTCCTTCGTGGTCTTTGGTGAGTGCAGGCACGGATACGCCGTATCTTCCTTGATGGATACGACGTATTGGTAGTCAGAATCATTAATCTTTAAAATATCTTCGTTTAAGCTCCAGAATGCGCGCCTTTTGCTAATATTCACCAAGTACTCCATAATTACTGCAATTCTCAAATATAAACGATTAAGTAACAATTCTTTGCAATAACTATACAAAATGGGTTAATAACATGGGATAAATGATGCTATAAAATAGACGTTATTTGATGTCATCAAATATCCCCCCACTTGAATCCTACTTGTCCTCAAGTAGCCTTTAGAAGTTTATAAAAATGTATCCCTAAGGATATTTTCCGTTAAAGCATTTATTTGATCTATTACAAGTACACAACCAAACACCTCACGAAATAGGAAGATGAAAACACTCAAATCACTCAACTAATCTATGTGGTAACATGTAACTAATTCGCTCAATTGCTCGGTCGTGACGAGTATTCTATCATAAGCTTGGCAAGGATACACATCTCCACCACTAAAGCCAAGGAGTAACAAGTTTATAAAGGTAAATATGGGTTTTTGTATGGAAAGGCTTACGGTTGATCATTCTACAATCTTTCACCAGAAGTACCACTCCAACAAGGCAGCTGAAGCACACATACATGGCCGTAACGACGGAATAGACATGTGTGTTCGATCACATCCTCATTCGAATTTAACCAACGGTTAGGATGAAGAATGATATAGGGTAGGAACCTTCTAACTTTCACCAAAAGTCGTAAACCAACGAGGCAGCTAAGACATGCATACATGGCCGTAACGACGGAATAGACATGCACGCTCGAACTTTTTTCCTGACGAACACATGATAAAGACACAACTATTCTACAACGTCTTTATCATAGATCAAATACAACAACCTAAGTTGGCGTTCCATATGGGTCACTTCCCCTATCATCCCTTATTTTACATACTCTCAGGCTAAGTGCGCGATTTCTTACCACTTTGTTTCAATACTTTATGTCGTTGATTGTAAAGACGTATCAACGAAATATGGTATGCCTTGGTGTAATTCCTTCTCGTTAAATGCTCTTTGCGGAAGAGAAACGATTATCTTCAAAATATCTTCTCTCTTTTTGCAATTTTTTCATTTTTTTAAATTTTTTTTGCATACTTACTATTTACGAACTCGGAGTAGTTTCACCATCTTCACGATCATAATAATTCCGGATAATTTCTTCGATAATTTCTTCATTCTTCGGACGTACCATTAATTGCGATGGTAGTAAAAATACATGAGTTTTGACTATAATATACATTCCCATTTGCGATGTGCAAATTTCTAGCCACACCAAAGATAGAAAATGACACAAGACTCGGGAAATACAAACTTTACACTTTAAGCAACTAGCAACTGTAAATTAAATTTAATCTAACAGAGTAGGTTAAGGTGTAAGGGTGTAACGAAACAAATAATTGGTAAAATTATTAAAGGATTGGCTCTACATGTTGTTCTAAGTGGATCTTCACTCTAAAGGAGAGAGTGAAAAAAGGGTTTATACGAGAGGTTAACTAACTGGTGTAGTTAGTTAATAAACAACATGGATAGGCTTTTTTGGGTGTAATCCTAAAAATTTACTAATTTAAACAAGTTACTCCAATTAAATCCATAATACTCATTATTGTGGTCTCGAGTGATATACCAAGTCAAGTTCTAAAGTCTACTACATCACCGGACGCACAATATTTGTGGTAATTTGGGATAAAACATTTGGAAACAGATAGGTTTAAATTCTCACCAATATTAAAAAACCAAGGTTAATATGGTGGGTTATGTAAATGTAATTTCACTAAAGTTATGCTTGAAATTTTTTAAATTTGAGCATAAATTAAGCATTTTTAGTGTGATAATTAGGACCAAGTTTAAAACAGTCTAATTCCATCCCCTACTTGAATTATGCTGCAACGTCCTGTTGTAAGTTAAAATCCATTAAATAATTTCTGGGATTAAAAAGAATTAGAATAAGAAATTCCCTTGATATTTGCTTAGTAGATTCTCCATGTAGGTTTGTTGAGCAAGATTGTATGTTAAACAACCGTCTTGAAGTTTTAAGACTCCAACACTTCAAGATCTCCAGATTTGTAAATTTTCCACCAATATTCGTCGATTTTTCTTTTACGAGGTCCTGTGTAAAATAGGAAAAACGTGCATTCCTATCTTGGTATCTATGGTTAAACTAAACAAACTAAATACGGGTCAGTCTGGTGAATACCCCGTATCATGTGAATGAATAGCGTGTTATTGCAGAACTGACTTAATGTTTTTAATAAAAAAGTGCATAAAAAAGTGTAAGACTTGATAAGTTCCAGACAATCAAACAAGTCGTATGGTATGGAGTGGATTCGCCGTATTGATTTCTGGGAGTCAGACTCGATAAAAAATTAAATAAAACAATTCCGAGGTTTGTCTCCCGGGAAGCACTTTTGTTTACAACAAAGTCTTTAAGTTAGACTTGTCTTCCAGCTTCTCACTAGGTGCGCGTAACTATCCCTCCGTTGTCCTTTTTCTGAAAAATATCTTTTTAGATTTTGGACATATTATTTTTGTTTCTCTCCTAAAATCATATTCACATCTTCTTATAGCAATATATTCTTCATTGGGTCTAAGCGAGTATCGAATAGCTTCAAACTTTTCTGCTTTACACATTCTTTTGTTAGGTTGCTCATCAATGGATTCAGATGTATTTTTATATTTGCGCTTTGTCGGACTTTGTGTTTTATCTTCTCACTGCGCTTAGTGTCGACTACCACGCTCCATGTGGTTAAAAAAAAATCAAAATATGGTTTGAAGAACGATAGGTCTAGTAAGTAGTATTGTTATTATTCAAGATGCCATCATTCATTCGTCTCTTATTGCAACTCCCATTCTACAAGCATGGAACAATACTTTTTTTGTTCTTCCATCTATTTTCATATGTTTATTAAACGATGAATTTACTCGCGATATGAATTCAAGTGGATCAATCCCCCAATTATCTCCTTCGTCCAACATTTCTTCTTCTCCATCGTATGATTCAGGATTAATTTACAAAAATATTTCTCAACAAGTTCTTCCCAAGTGGTGATTTTTCATCTCCTACTTAATCCACTAGACTATTCTTTTTTAGCATCATCAGCCAACGAGAGAGGAAAGACTTTCGTTCATAGTTGATAGGAATCCACGCCAAGAATGTAGATCAAATCAACCATTTCAAGTACCTTAGCAATGTGATCCACCACGTCTTCATTATACGTTCCATGATATATGTTCTTTCGTAATTTCACCAAAAATTCCTTGCTGAGTTTAATGTTTATGTCGTTAGTGGTGATATAAAGATTTGATTCAGTTGGAGCTTTTTCCAAGTTATCAAAAATCTGTTCAGCCATGACTTCGTACAGTTCCTTCTTTAATCAACTAGCTCTGACAATTATGACCTGTTCACAAAGGTAAAAATATCAGTAGGATTTGTTCTGAAGAAGGATTAAAAATTAAGCACGAAAATCAAATACGAAACTTAGATTCTGATTCTGTTTCAGATGATCGATACACCGTATTCAATAGAAGTGAATACGCCGTATTAATCTTTTGAACGAATACGCTGTATTGGATAGAAAGCTGGATACGTCGTATCCGATGGAAGTGGATACGCTGTATCAGGTTATCGACCAGAATAGTGTATTGAGAAAAACAATTAAATTAAACACACAATTATACAAGCAAACAATTAAACTGATGAGGTGTCATTTTATACACTTTTTCGGGGTCATTTAACCCCCTAAATCATGCATTTATGCCCAAAATAGGCACTTCATCATTCCTTTTCAGGTATTCAGCATTTGAAAGGCATTTGGAGGAAATACACGTGACTTGGGCTCATTTGGAGAAGAAACAAACAAGACTACAAACCTACACCAACATCTCTCAAGAATTTCTACTCAGAAGCTAGAGATGGCATTACAGATTACACGTGACGCCATCATAACCCATCTCAAGACGGCGTTACAAGATTTCCAGACGGCATCAGATTCTACGACCCAGCCCATTATCTAGAATATTCTTGTTATCCCATGAGTTTAATCCACACACAACATAAGCAATACCAAATAAGCTTAATAAGCCGAAATAAGAAATAAGAAAAGAGAGAAAGGAAAATGGAAGAATATTTGATTAAGAGAGAGAGAGATGGAGGATCTTTTACATATGTAAAAGCACACACATAAATGACCAACACCCTCTCCATGTGTGGAGATGGTTTCTTTTATACCCTTTGCTTTAAGAATGGCGTATGGGCTTACTAATGGGTTGGGATTGGCTTATCTTGGGCTTTGAGCCCTAAATACGGAAAAAATTAGATTACAATCTAATTCCGTTAATACCTGACTAGCCTATTACATTATAAGACCTAGTTTGACTTAATAGGACCGATAACATTCTTGTTTGACTTAATATAATTAAGGCTAACAATCTCCCCCAATGTTGAGGACTTCTTTAATCTCCCCAACGTTGACGTTCTTGATAGAGGCTATCTTGATTTGATTTGAGGTTATCTTAATTTGACTTTATCTTCCCCAATGTTGAAGATATGACGTTTGAGCTTTGTCTTCTTTGGTCTTGTCTTGGTCTTTTCTTGTTTGTAATGGCTTTATTCATTCATGCTTCATGATCTTGATCTTGAGCCTTTATCTTGCATCATCTCCTTGACTTGATCATCTTGATTTACTTCTTGATGCAAAATTGGGCTCTTGACCGAAACTAATACTGGTTTCATTCTTGTTTGACTTGTTTGACTTATATGAACATAAGGCTAACAATCTCCCAAAATACGATTCTTGATTTGACTTTGAAGATCTTTGAGGAAGTTTAGGATCAACACTCTTGATGCTAAATGATTAACTTTTAGAGCTCGAGTATGAGTATGTGGTAATGAATTCGACTTCGCTGGTACATGGTCACACTCGACATTCGATTCTGCATTTAAGGTTAGTGATATACATCAGAATATGGATGAAAGTGTTTTGTCTCTTCGTTTCGAATACAGGGTACAATAACATGGTTCCCCTGTTAATCAGTATTAAAATACTGCCTATGATCAGATATAATTCATATGAATCTTCTTGATAGGGTTTTGCAGCTGTACTAGCTGTTCTTGTTACCGGAGCGTCTCAAAGCAGACAACACGGTAAGAGTGAATCAGATAGTTACTATCTTTCTGATTAAACCGTCAATTCATTTTACTGGAACAAGTTTGATTCACATAGAATCGCACCATCGTTTCTTTCTAGTTGACACAAGTTTGATTCATATAGAATCGCGCAAGTCACCTACCAAGAGCTTGTTTGATGTTGGCTCAAGCAGGATTTCCATCTTCACGGTGAATACTTAAGTATCACTCGGATGTTTCAGGCAGATCTCAGAAGGATATTGCGTAGGCTCCTCTTTGTTTACATCTTCGTGTACTTTATGGTGTTCAACAAGCGTATTTTGACATTGTGTCCTAATAAGATTTATAATTGATCTCTCTTGGCTCTAGACTCGATTTGTGCACTTTGGTTTTAGTAATCGGAGGCTGGAGCAGACTGCCACCTATTCAATATCAACAATCTCGGAGTGAGATGTCAATAGATAACGTGTGTATCTCCATGACAAATGAGACAAGTTTCTTTTGAGAGAAACTCGAATGGCTGGGAAGGGTTGTGCATTGCATCACTGGGTCCATGACGGCTTTCTTCAATATCAACAATCATCATTGTGATTTTGATAGATTATGTATTGACCTGGTTTCTGCCTTAAGGTGTTTTAGGGGCTAATTGTTTTCACCCTTTATCCATAACATTTATTTTTCATTCTTCAACCCTTCAATGCTTACCAAGTGTCATTACTAACACCGTGTTGTGATTTGTTCCCAGGTATTAGCAAATCTTAGTCGGCCATTTTTCCCTTATTCTTCATTCATCTCCAAATCATACCTAAAGTACTTCTAATTTTATTAGGAATGTACTTGGGTAGATCCCTCGGTTTAGGTTGGATCATAAGACTTATACCTAACCTTAACCACCTTATGACTTCATCGACGTCGTGAGATTAATTGGTTGTTAGGTATAAAGATCGAACCATAAAACCATTTTCTGACATTTTGAAATACTCCCTCTAGACATGTGCATCGAGATTCGAAAATGTTTTGCACATGAAGGAAAGAGTTGCACTTAGAGTCTTAAAGATCACATTATTCTATATCACATTTTAGTAAATTTATTTCCTTATTTTAAATAATAAAACATTTTAGTATTTGAAAATACAGTTGATTAATATTTTTGACATGCAAATTACATGGGGAGAATAATTATTATACCACGATTTTGCATGGGAAAATCATTTACGATTGCTCCCCTTCAAAGTATATGTCGGGATACCAAGATTTTATTTAAACTTGACTTGGATAGAAAATGTGATATGGAACCACACAATGTTGAAGACGGAGTGAGTTGGCCTTAGTGAACAATGTATATTATTAATTGGACTTATAATTTCAACCATTTTAATTTCACAATTATTTCTTGTGATACATAAAATTGACATTTATGAGATGTACCCAAAACATTAAAAGGCTTTGGTGTTAAAAGCTCCCCCTAAAAAATTGATCCACATAAAATTACATTGTAAGTACCACATTTTTTAAAACTTATTTGAGGAAGAGAGTGTTGAACACATAATTTTAACAAATACCACTTGTTATGGAAAGATATAGCTAATTTGACATGAAAAGTTCTTTTTGAAAAATTATGTTCAACGGTTTTGAAAAACATATGATAGATAACTTCTATTCTATTTGTAGAGTAAGTGCACTGAAACGTACACCTCCTTATTACATTCGGGTCCGAGTTATGCACTGAAATGTACATGAGTCATAGAGAAAAAATTAGAAATGACATGTTTTGTAAGCATTTGAAACTCTTGTTCGAACTTCATTTTACACGCAGTGTCGATGTTAATCAATATTTTCAGTATAAATGTTATCGATTCTAAGAACATGTCAAGGAAGATTCTTTTGGTATTTTTGAAATTTTTTGATTTTATATTTTGTTTTTATAGGTTTTATATTTTTGTATTTTCTTTTTGTTGGTTTTATATTTTTGTATTTTTTTTTCAAAAATATTTATAAATAAAAAATAAAGAGAAAAATAGAAATATTTACATGTCGAAGTTTCCTCAGCTAGTTGGACAGATGTTGCTTAGAGTTGAAGTAGATGAAGTTGAATCTGGTTGTTGTTGACGTTTATCGGATGTATCAGCAGTAGTAACAGCGGAAGACTTTGAAACAACTTGATTTTCTCAATTGAAATATTCGTCGAAGAAAGGACCGAATAGACTTTCCAACTCTATCATTGATGTCATAACTATCCTATCTGTTGTAGGAACTTTTGTTGATGTTGTGGTGCGAGGCTTGAACCGTTTTATTCAAACGTCATTTGACATTTAGGATCGAGGCTTGATCTGTTGTGATCAAACGTCATCTTTCTGTATCATCATCTGTGAATCCACTTTGACAATGGTTTCTGAGATATCAGCTTTTTCAGCAACCATACTCTAAGATTTTCCTTGTTGACATTACATAAGGTACCTGCACTTAATCTATGACTTTGTTCCTTCCTGAAACATTGAATTGATGTACTTGCACTTAAATCCAGAGTTTGTTTGCTTTCATGAATATTAGGGATATCTACATTTGAACCATGTGTGGGTTCACTGTCATCCTTGCTTGTACAAGAGTCGAATAACTTCCCTGCAGGAATCCACTTAAGACTAACAGATTTGAAAATTCTACCCGTGGGTTTCCACCTAAGATCAGATCTAGGAGATGTTTTCTCATACACAACTGAAGTCTTATTAGGAGAAAACCTATGTCTTGTAAAGATCTGCCTACCAGGTTTTTGATTATGACTCTTTTAATCTACGAGTTTGTTACTGTTTATGCGCTCTTATGGGATTGATCTTAGCATGTGAAATTCATTTCTTCAGGAGTTTTATTATACAAGCCATCAATGATTTGCATTTTAAAAGACACTCACTCGCCAGGACATGTAGAACAAACAAAGTTGTTTCGGGAATCTAGAGAAGAACTATAACTTTTTGAATGATATGCTTTTGGGCACAGCCTGTTATCGTTACACACAAAATCCTACACTCTAGATATAGGCAGACTCCGAGCTTGAGTGATTAGTGCTCCTAGGTTTTGGTTTTCTACCATCAACAGTGTTTTGTAATCTAAGAGAAGGTATCACACTAGTTTTTGAATTCCTATCTCTTTCTTGTGTCTTTTTCTTAGCTTCCTCTAGGTAGTGATTATGAACCATGTCGTTTTGAACAAATCTAGCATGTTTCTTAGACTACCCTAGATTCGCTAGATGCAATCATATGATTAGGTTTTGCAAAAACGGATTCTCTTCTCTTAGGCAAATAGTGTTGAGTTATTGGTCTTGACAAATTATTATTCACATCAACTTGGGAGGCAAACCGTGGTTTTGACATTTGAGGTCTTTCAGATTTAAACGCATTCGGTTGTCTAACAACTGATTGTTTTCTTAGTGATTGTAAAACCGGTTTCCCCAATACTGATGTTTTAGCAAACTTAGTATTTACACTATTTCCTTTTAACTTCCTTAAGTCATTTTTTAAGAAGCAATTGAAAAAACCTTTTCCTGAATCTGAGCTTTTAAATCAGCATTATTAGCAAGCAAAGAAGTTGTCTGTTCTATAGTCTTAGATCTCGTAATTTTAATAGAATCATACAAATCTTTATAATGCTTTTTCAAAGTCTCATTTTCCTTATGTAATTTAGCCACACTATGTTCTAATTCGATGTTCATTGTTTCAAGTACATAAATTTTCTTTTTATTCTTGGCTTTATTACTTGTTTCATTCAAAATTTGACCATGTTGCCCTGATTTTAAAGCTTGATTTTGATATTTAAGTTTGAGACCAATACAATGTACTTCCATTTTTGAAAAATCTTTTTGAAATTGGGCAATGATTTTTTTGAGTAAAATATTTTCAGACTCGAGTGATTGTTTTGAGTAGTCAGTTGTCTGGTTATCAGTTAATGAATCAAGCATAGGACTTTTAACTTGACATTGTTCATGATGCTGTTCAACCCTACCTTCATTAATGATTTCAGGTTGCTCAGTATGCTGTTGTCCTATAACAAAGATATTACATTCAACAGTCAATTATACCTCAGCCATTGGCTCTTCATCATATATGGGTCTGATATCTGCATCATCAGCATTTGTATCATTCCCTGACCTACTGCTGTCATCTTGCACTTTTGATTCTGTTCCACTGCTTTCTGTGACAACCAAATCAGCATATACTGCTTTACCCGTATCAATCTTACTCTTTTGCGTCTGCATCTGTCTTTTATTCAGCCTTCTATCATACTGTCTTTGATGACGTGTTCTTTCAGCAACAGACTTCTTAACATTACCCATGAGTTGAAGTAATGTGTGTCTAAACTGTTTAACCTCGATTCCAGTGTATTCAACAAAGTACTTGTCTGTCATTTGACTGTCATAATCCAAAGTAAACTGTGAATCGATGAACTTTTGAAACTGGTTGTTTACCAACCAAAAGGCTGCCATGGATCCATCTTCTTGAAATTCAGCTTTGTCAAGTTGCTTTTGTAGTTGATCTACGTTGAGGAGCATTGTACTTGTGAAAGTATCTTAATCTTGACCAAAAAGTGACATGAATGCCCGTTTGAATCCATGTTCGATGCGAGTGCCTTTTAAGTCTTCTTTAGAAAGAACTTGAAGGCGTGAATGAAGAGATCGAAAATTTGCCATGCATCTTTCTTTTGCTTTTGACATCTTGTACATCTTTTGTTGCAAAATCTAAGCTGCTTTCCTTTACTGGTTTGCTGGATGCAGTCTCTGAATTACTGTATTCTTTCTCAGAACAAGTGTTTTGTATGACAACTAAATCAACTTTCAATAAATCAACATTCAATGCTGGAATTGGATTTGAATGATCTTCTTGTGTCTGCACCAACTTCCTTTGTTTCAACAATTGTAGAGTTCGTTGTTGATGAAGAATTATCTCAAGCATGTATTTCCCAATGGAATCCATGTTACAGATCATTGCATCTTGGAAGGATTAAGCATTAAATCTTGTGTATTTCTGCATACGGTCTTTGAATTCTGAATTGAAAGCATTTTAAATGTTGTTATGACTTTTTGTCAAAATAGTCTTGCATATCAGTCTGAGAGGAATGTTCTCTTTAAAGTAGGCTGGTACCAAAATCTTGTAATGTTTTGTGTGAAACTTGATTTGTGACTTGGACTTCTCTAAGATGTTCATGATTACTTTCTTGAAATGTTGTGTCTCTTTTAAACTTTTAGAAGTTGAACACGAAGAAAAAAATTTGTGTCATTGTGAAGAACACTTGATGTTTGAGTTGGCAAATTGGTATTGTTATTTGACATTTTGATGTTGTGAATGGATATCGGATCTTAAGTTGGTAAAGTGATTGTTGTTGTTTGAGTTCACGAGAAACTGAACACGAAGAAACTGTGTCTTTCGTTTCCATTCTATTGAATTTGTTGTGAATGAATTATGGATCTTAAGTAGATGAAGTGATTTGTTGTGGTTTGTTGTTGAAATCGTTATTGACGTTAAGGTACTTGATTTTAATTAATGATGATTAAAAAAAACTTGAAATAAGAACTAATGTTGAAAATGATTAAAACTAAATGACTAAACAAAATTTAAAAGAATAAAAAAAACTAAAATTGAAAATGTTTTAAAAAGAAAGGTTAAAATCGAAAATTGGTTATAACTAAGGATTAAAGATAGAACTATTTAAAAACTAGAGGTTTAAAATTAAAATTATTTTTAAAACTAAGGTCTAAAGTTGAAATTGTTTTATAGGGAAGGGCTAATAGTAAACTATAGGAAAACTAATGGTATAAAGTGAAAAGTTATGAAAACAAAAGGTTAAAAATGAAAATTTTAAAATTTAAACAATATTAAAAAAAATAAAAAACGCATGCACTAGAATTATTACTTCTTCTTCGTTTGAAACTTGTAAACAAATAACGTTTTTGCTTTTAATCTCGCGGAGTCGTACGGCTATCTTCGATCAAAAGTAAATATGCTACGATGATCGTAGAAGGATCACGATCGTAATGATATGGGTTATAAGACGCGTGATCAACCGAAACTCGAAACCGAAAAACCCGAAATACGACTAAACGAAACAGAAACTAGTATAATTCACCAAGGCTAAGTGTTTAATTCGCCTAAGCTTCACTAGGTATAATTCGCCTAAGCTTAAGTGATTAATTAGCCTAACTTAAAATGTTTTATTCGCCTAGCTCAAGTGTTTTATTCGCCTAGCTCAAATGTTTTATTCGCCTTCAGTTTGTTGATTTATTCGCCTCCACAAAACATTAATTCGCCTCCTCTCAAATGCTTAATTCGTCTTCTGCTTCTTTGCTTAATTCGCCTTGCACTGGTTGTGCTTTAATCGCCTTGCAAAACAACAAAAAACCGTACGATGTACTAGGAAGCTAAAAGGATGGATCTTGGTTACCTTGTCCAAACCGTGTGGACCACAAGAGTAAGAATAAGCTAACCAAAAAAGTAGCTTGAAAAATAAGCACTTTTCCACCACAATAAGCCACGAAGAAGACACAACGATAAGTAGTTTTGACAACGGAATAAGTCCCGAAAGAAAAAGCTTGTAAAAAGCTCAAATAAGCTGTTGTAATCCTAAAGAAAATGAAAATAAGCTGCAACTAAAAGAGGTTTTTAAAAAAAAGCTGTTTTGGATACCTTATAGGCCACGAAAAGAAACTTTAATAAGCTACTTATGTTTTCACTAAGAAAGTACAAGTTTTTATGGTTTTCGAATAAGCAACAACCGAAAAAGACCAATTAAAGCCCAAAACTGAAGATCTGGTAGTGATAGGTGATAATGAAGAGGCTGTGATGTGGAGATACATGGTTCTTTTCCTTTTGCAACTGAAGAGTTGAAAGAGATGCTAAAGAAGGTATCTTGACACAATACTTGATTTATTTGTATTGCAACTAATAGGATAAAAAGAAAAAGGTACGTTTTGGGATCCCTCTGAATCATCGGCGACTTGCCAATGACCGGAGGATAGCTATTTTGTGGTTTGAAGGATCGTTTAGCTCTAATACCATGTAAGAATGATAAAAGGGTAATGTGTTTCGTATCTTATTACTCAACACATGGTTGGTATATATAGATTACAAAGAGATTGGGTTTTTCGCCCAATATGACTAAGATATGACTCATACACAAGATAAGGACAACTATTAGACAACTAATGACACTAATTGACAGCTAACAGAAAGATGCTAATCCGGTTGATGAAAAGGTGTTGCGTATCCGGTTAACGTAGAAGCTGCGAGTCCGGCTAACTAACAATATGCGTATTCGGTCAAAACGAAAAAACTGCATATCCGGTTAACTTAGAAGCTACGAGTCCGGTTAACCATTAGAAGCTGCGAGTCCGGTTAATGAAGAAGCTGCGTATCCGGTTAATGTAGAAGCTGCGTATCCGGTTAATATAGAAGCTGCGTATCTGGTTAAAGAAGAAGCTGCGAGTCCGGTGTCCTTTCTTTTTTCTTCAACAGAAACAACAAAAACCAATGTCCTTGTTTTCTAAAAACATGGATCTATGTTTCTTTGTCTCAACCGTGGACCACAATAAGCCAACTATAACCTTTAATAAGCTTTAAGAATAAGCTTCTACAATAAGCTACTTAAAGCTACTGTTAAGCTCGAGATAAGCACTTCGTCAACAAAAAATTAAGCCACAAAGATAACCTGTAAAAGAACTTTCTAATAACTATAAGATTCTACAAAAAATAAGCTTATTCCATTTTAAATGCCATGAAGTCACAAATGTAGTTTTGATGACGAGTTTTGACGATGGGTAGTTTTGTCAATGGGTAGCTTTTGATGTGCGTTTATGGATGAAAACGCAAACTGTTTCATAAACAGTTTTTCATACACTATTTTGACTCAAAAAAAAATAAGGCACGATTAGAAAAGAAAATTATTCATGAACACTGTTTTTGAAAGTATGAGTTTTTCATCACTCTAATGAATGAAAAAGTAAACGGTTATGAATCCACTAGAACAATAAGACACGAAAGTTAAGGTTTAAGCCTTTTTTGTTGTATGCAAAGAAAATAAGCGTAAAGAAAATGAAGCCGAAATACAGCCAAATAAGCAATCCGAATAAGCTATAATAAGCACAAATGTAATCACTAAATCTACCTGTGGCTCATGATACCACTTGTTATCCCAAAACATAATCCATATCACAACTAATAAGCAATACCCAATAAGCAAAAAGTAGAAAAAGTAGAGAGAGAAACTAGAGAGAAAAACAAAAGATGGAAGATTATATTGAGAGGAAAGAGAGAAGTGGTGGATGATTACACACACATACAAATGTAAGAAATGGTAACCAACACCCTCTCCATGTGTGCATATGGGCTTTCTAACTTGGGCGGGGCTTGGCTTATCTTGGCTTCAAGCCCGAAACATGGACAATATTAGATTACAATCCAAGCCCGTTAATCCCGACTAGCCTATTACTTAACAAGACTAATTACGACTAATAAGACCGATAACATTCTTGTTCGACTTATATAAAATTAAGGCTAACAATCTCCCCCAATGTTGAGGTCTTCTTTGATCTCCCCAACGTTGACGTTCTTGATGGAGGTTATCTTGATTAGACTTTATCTTCCCCACTATTGAAATATGACGTTTAAGCTTTTGCCTTCTTTGGTCTTGTCTTTGTCTTTTCTTATTTGTAATGGCTGTATTCATTCATGCTTTACACGACCATACACATTTTTTTGGTGTCATTTATGTGATCTTGATTCTGAGCCTTTATCTTTTGACTTTAGGTTCTTGAGATCTTTCATCTTGCATCATCTTCTTGACTTGAATCATCTTGATTTGACTTTGAAGATCTTTAAGGAAGTTTAGGATCAACAATCTTGATGCTAAATGATTGACTTTTAGAACTCGAGTATGAGTATGTGGTAATGAATCCGACTTCGTTGGTACATGGTTGCAACACCAACGATTGAATCTGCATTTAAAAGGTTAGTGATAAACAACATATGTGGACGAAAGTGTCTTTGTCACTTTGTCAAATACGGTTGCAATAACCACGGTTCCCCGTTAATCAGTATAAATACTGCTTGTGATCAGATAGAAGTCATATGAATCTTCTTGACAGGGTTTCACAGTTGTACTAGCCGTTCTCATTACCAGATCGTCTCAAACCAGACAACACGGTAAGAGTGAATCAGATAGTTACTATCTTTCTGATTAAACCATCAATTCATTTTACTGGAACAAGTTTGATTCACATAGAATCGCATCATCATTTCTTTCCAGTTGACACAAGTTTGATTCATAGATAATCTTGCAAGTCACCTACCAAGAGCTTGTTTGATTTTGTCTCAAGCAGGATTTCTATCTTCACTGTGAATACTTAAGTATCACTCGGATGTTCTGGCAAGATCTCAAAGATAAT
>BQNB010001935.1:105205-124418 GCA_026074375.1 Tanacetum coccineum | reverse complement strand
CTAAATCCTTTTATCTACTCCTACTCAATATAACCTAATAAAGCTATTTTAAAACTAAAAGTAACAGCTTATTTGAAAGAAATAGCTAGTTTCTTAGTGAGGCTTATTACTACTATATATATGACAGATTTAAGAAACTTGATTTCTAAATGAATTTAAACTACAAAAACTTAAAGCATTTGCACATCTAAGCTAACTAAGCTAAAATGAACGAGTTTTAAGCATATAAAGAAAACAAAGCAATAAGCTGAAAAATTAAGCTAAATTTAAGCTAAAATTCAAGATAGGAAATCACACCTTTTGAATTGTAGTCTCTGACACAAGCCACTCTATCTGAGTGAGTGGCTTAAGAACACAAACCTAAATGGCTACCTTAGCCTCTAAACCTGCTTAATAAGCTAAATGAGCTTATAAGAGCTTATTACTTCTTGTAGCTTGCAAAAATGAATACCAATGCCTTAATTGATCACTACTTGGATGTGAATTGATGAAAACAAGTAAATGAATTGCTAAAAACAGAATTTGAACTAAAGTTGAGCTTATGAAAAGCAATAAGCTCAAATGAGCTTATTTTAGAGCTTATTTGATTAAAACAACTTCAAATTGAAATAGAAGAACACAAGAAGCTTGTATACTGAATGTTATTGCTAAATTGATGAAGTACAAGAGTAAAGAACAACAGTACAAGAGCTTAAAGCTATTTAAAAACTTGAAAGAAAAAATTGCTTAAAATTGAAGGAAAATACAAAATGAAAATTAAAAACAGAAAAACAACCACAGAAAAATGAACCCTAACAGCTCTATTTATAGAGGATTGATGAAGAGAGGGAAGAGATTCATGAAGCTTCCATTAAATCTTGGCCGTAGATCATTTTTAGACAATTCTTGGCCGTTTGATGAAAGATGTGAGGTGTTCGCACCAATGATGTGTTGCCACGTGGTTGAGGTGATGAGGAGAAGGTGTATGAACGAGTTCTAGTGTTTATAGAGGAGCGGGGTGTGGGAAATTCGTGATTGGGTTTGTGGGAAGAAAAGGCGGGAAAAACGGTTGGGGCTGTTGGAGTTGTTACAAAAGCGCGTTTTCTGTTTGAATCTATGAAGAGTTGGCACATTTGGTCCCTGTCTTTCACCCGCCCAAATGTAGTGTAAAAGATAGTTTCAAATTGACACTTTAGGCCCTTGTGTTTTCCTTCTTCTTTTTCTTCTTTAATAAAGCACTTTCATCTTTTGGAAATTTTGGTCCCTTGAACTTTCAAAACTCTAAATGGCCTTTGAACTTTGAAGACTTGTCACTTTAAGTCCTTGGCTTCATTATTTTGACCTTTGACTACCTTCCTTGCTGTATCGGCTGATCCGGCTTTGATCTTTGGCTGTTTCTTCACTCTTTTTCTTGTCTCTTTCGTTCCTTGTCGGTTTTTGACTGGTTTTTCTTCTTTTTGTCCTTTTTATCCTTTCCTGCACATTAGACACAAAAGCACACATTTTTCTATTCTTTTGGCATTTTCTGGCTTTTATTTGGCAAAATCCCGGGTATTTATTATATACAATTTAGCATTTATCAAAATTCCCCAAACTAAAGGATTGCCGTGTCCTCACGCAATGTTATCAAGTGTACACTTTGTAAACTAGCAAGTTTCCAAAATGCCCTTGTTAAAACCTTTTATGAATCACCTTTTAAACCTAATCTCCTTTTCAGCTCTTTAAAACTCTTCTCTTATTCTTCATTCTAGACAACTTCTCTCCTTTCTGCTTAAGTTTTGTCAAAGGTAAACCAAGAGGTGAAAACCCTTCCACAAATCTTTGTTAATACCCTGCAAGCCCCAAAAAGTGTCTAACTTCGGTTACTGTCATCGGTCTCATCCATTTAGTGATAGCCTCAACCTTATAAGGATCCATAGTAATACCATCGGCTGATACAATATGACCCAAGAATGCCACTTACCCCAACCAAAAGTCACACTTCGAGAATTTTGCATAAATCTTCCTTTTGACGCAAGAATTTCTAACACAATACAAGAGATCATCATCTCCTCCTTGTCTTTGAATACACCAAGATGTCATCAATGAACACTATAAAAAATCTATCCAAGTACTCATGAAAGACACGATTCATCAAATCCATAAAAACAGCCGGAGCATTAGTCAGTCCAAACGGCATCACAAGAAACTCATAATGACCATAACGAGTGCGAAAGGCTATTTTGGAAACGTCTTGCTCCTTTACACGTAGCTGATGATAACCCAAACTCGGGTCAATCTTTGAGAAATACTTTGCACCCTAAAGTTGGTCAAACAAATCGTCGATTCGTGGTAGAGGATATCTGTTTCTAACTGTGATATGATTCAGCTCCCTATAATCAATACACAACCTCATGCTACCATCCTTATTCTTTACAAATAAAACTGGCGCGTCTCACGGAGATACACTCGGTCGAATAAAACCACGTTCTAGAAGTTCTTGAAGTTGATCTTTAAGTTCTTTCAATTCAAATGGCGCCATTCTATACGGAGCTTTAGAAATGGGTTGAGCACCAGGGATTAACTTAATAGTGAATTTGACTTCACGCTCAGGTGGTAATCCAGGAAGCTCATCAGGAAATACATCGGGAAAATTTCAAACTACTGGATGACTCTCGAGGTGAGGTCAATCCAACAAAGTGTTTTTAATTGATGCTAAGAAACCTTCACAGCCATGAGAAAGTAACGTTCAAGCTTTGAGAGCAGAGATGATTTTAATGGGCTTACCAGGTCAGAAATCATGGTAAATAAATTCAGGATTGATCAAATCACCAAAGATAACACGTTTCGTATGATAGTCGATACTAGCTTGATGTTCAGTCAATCAATCCATACCAAGAATAATATCAAAATCACTCCTTTTCAAAGAAAGCAAATTAGCAGAACGAATCTTATCATCAACACGTAACGGACAATGCCTAAACTCATGATTAATAATCATAATATTTCCCATAGGCATATCTAAAAATAAGGTGTGATTTAATAGTGTAGACGGAACTTAAGATGTTTAGCAAATGTAAGCGAAACAGCAGAATATGTCGAACCAACACCAAATAGAACAAACATATAACGATCATACATATAAGAGCTCCCAGAACGGAAGAAAGAGTTCCCAGAATGGAAGAAGAGTCATCCAAAAGATTGACAAACGAATCAACTAACTCAAAGTTGAGATTAAGATTAAAATTCAAAAGAATGCAATTAAATCGTAAATGAAACCTACATGTCTACCCAATCCTCGCAGGTCATAACCTAAGTTCTACAGGATGAACTTGGAGCTCTGATACCATAATTGTAACACTCCACCCGAGAATGGGTCAAATGTCACACTTATGGCATCAAAACAAACGCAACGGAAGACTTTATTCATAAAAAAATGGTTCAACAAAGTTCCTCAACAAAACAAAGGAATTAATAGGTCTAGAACATAATGACCTTCAAACGAAAATAAATCCAATACAGAGTTTAAGCGGAAGGCAAAATGCAAAATCCAAAGTTTTAGCAATTTAATGGAAATGAAGAAAACTATCATCCATTCCGTCCACTAAGAGCTCCTTAGCACTCTTCACTCATAACCTAGCTTCCCTCTTATTACCTGCCATAGAGAAAAGAAATGCGGATGAGCTAAAAAGCTCAGTGAACATATATGAACAGATATATAAACAAAACGGATAGATCAAGTATGCAAAGTAAACGAAATGGAACCACCATAAGCTGGTAGTAGAGATTTCATATATCATACGAACTGAACGAAACAGATAGTCAAACAAAACATAAAGAAATGCCCATCGAGCTCGAAACAAATGTCTAAAGCATGCCACATGCTTAGACCCTACAATCAAATACATATCATATCATATCATATCAAATTGTACATGAGAGCTGCAGCTCCAGATGTACCCTACAAATGTGCAATGGGGTGTTGGCACCACACTAAGCCATGCACCAAATCATATCCAAATCCTACACATATTAACGTAGCATGCATCCATACGCCCCCCTACAAATCAAATCAAATCATATATGGCCAAGTGCATAAAGAGCACACACAAAAATGGGGACGCCGTGGACTGATCACACTACCACAGATAGTGTCACGCCATTGGTGGCACAATGACGCAACCATGGTACCTCCATGGCTAGTTAATAGCTCGGGCATCGAAACAAATCAAGGGCTCATATAACATATCGAAGCAAACATAATATATCCAAAGAAGGTCATGATCACACATACGAATAAACTCATATCATAGCAGTGTCAAATGAAACATATATGAAATGAATTCAAAAGGGTTCACGAAGTTATCAAATAAGGTTGCAACAAATAATGAATCATAGGATGGGAAACATAAATGGGGATTTCAGCGAGGTAAATAGATACTGAGCAAAAGTCATGAGAATCCTTAAAAGAAATGATAGATTATATGTACCTTAAAGGATTCAACGCTTACTTGAACACGTGACCTACTTTCGCTTCAAATTATCTACTAGAATTAAGTAACCATTTATTATTTAGCAACTGTCTAACTACTAGTTGTTCGATGAGTATTATTACTATTTATTTGTGTCCTTAGTTCTTATTTATAAGGTAATAAGTGTTGCTCAGTTTATCAAAGAATTTTCATGAATGCTTATGTTGTGTTTTTAGTAAGTTCGATAATACATTATGTCACTATTGCTTCTTATAGGTTATTTGTTAATCAGTATATCCCATTCATGACAACTTTTTACAAAACTAACAGCTGTGTGACTTAATTTTTAACAGGAAATAGGTCTTTCATATTATTAAGAATACACATGCATATTAAAATATATTTTTAAAGCATATTTTATCTTCCTCCTCGTTGCAACACACTTTTCATGCATTATTATCAAACTCCCTTACTTCATCTTATAAAACTATACATCGTAAAATATTAATGTTAGAAGCATGTGCATCATTTCCTTTATAAATTTTAAGCTTCACAATTAACCGATGTGTTTTAGACCCACGACTTATGATTCATCACTTATGGTGATCTCTGGTATCTATATATCATACTAGTATAAAATAAGGATGACTTATGATTAGTGTAGATTATGCATTCAAATGATGGTAAGGATATACCTCAAGGCTGCTAAACAAGATCGAACAGACCAAAGGAAAACCGAAACCAAACTCGCGATCAAACACGAACACGAGTACATACACAAGTGTGAACACGAACACACAGATTCCACGCGGTACAATCGAAACCCAAACCCGACGTACACACTCCGCTAGACACGTATCAGTCACGAACCAAAACCCTCCAACGAATCGAACCAAAAACTGCAACCCGCGCACGAACAGATTCAAACCGACTCCAAGCACGAAACACAACCCGAACCTAACTCGAAAACTCAATCTTGTAACCCTTAATTCGAACTCGAACCAGAGCCAACCAAACCGAAATATGGACCAGACGAAAACCAACTAAAAGAAACTGAAGTCTGAACGCTTACAACATTCACCTTTTCTCATGCAAATGTGTTTGAGATTTGAGGTTTTATTTGATGATATTGTGAGGTTCTGATATAACTAAGTGTATTGGATGGCTGTATAAAAAGGACGTGTGAACAAACTAGTCGTATTAACACGGTAATATTGGAGAAGTTAAGTTGACCGAGCATGCAATGGAGGCAAAATATCAAACGTGGATTTCCCAGTTGTAACACTCTCTTTAAGTTTTTATCTATTACTAATAATTGTATGTATATATCAAACTTAGTTTAATTTTTACATTGGTCCTTTGTTTATTTCATATTCATACATATATCTTTGTTTTTATTTTAATTGGGGTATTATAATTCTTCCCCTCTAAAAAAAAATTTCGGCCGCGAAATTAATGTCAAAACTTAAACGAAAACATACCAACTCGCTAAAAGAAATGTGGATAGTCGGCCCGCATCACTTCTTCGTTCTCCCAAGTTGCCTCACGCCCGGGATGGTTTTCTCCAAAGAAACATTAACAAGAGGAATGGTTTTCTTCTCATGACCCCGCACTTGACGATCTAAAAATAGACCTCAGTCTTCCTCAGCAAAAAGAACAAATCTTCGCAGAAATTTAGAAACGGATATTGAAACAACATATACGGATAAATAGTTGTAACCTCTCAAAAGAAGATACATAAACACATTCATTATGAACATGAGATAATTGCGGAGGTAACGCCAAACGATAGGAAACTTCACCAACTCGATCTAAGATTCCGAACGGACCAATGAATCGCGGACTTAATTTCCCTTTCAACCCAAAACGTCGAACACCCTTACACGAAGATACTTTAAGAAATACACGATCACCGGGTTTAAATTCCAAGGCTCTTCGATGATGATCAGCGTAGCTCTTTTGTCGCGAGCGAGCTTCCTTAAGCTTCTCTTTAGCAATGACAACTTTTTCATTCGTCACCTCAACTAGTTCTTGACCTTCTATAACCCGCTCTCCAATTTCGTTCCAACAAATAGGTGCTCTACACTTTCGGCCATACAGAAGCTCGAAAGGAGCCCCTTTAATACTTGCATGCCAACTATTATTATAAGCAAACTCAATCAAACACAAATACTCGTCCCAGTTTCCCGTCTACTCCAAAGCGCACGATCTTAACATATCTTCTAGAGTCTGAATAGTACGTTCAGTTTGTCCGTCAGTCTGCGGATGAAAAGCGGTACTAAACTTAAGTCTCGTTCCCCAAGCATTCTGTAAACCTTTCCTAAATTGTGAAGCGAACCGTGGATCTGTATCAGACACGATCGAAGCAGGTGTGTCATGTAACCGAATAATCTCTTGCTGAAATATCTTTGCCAACTTGCTACCGGAGTACCCTTGCTGAATAGGCAAAAAGTAAGCCGACTTGGTCAGCCGATCAACTACAACCCAAATTGCATCATTCTTTTTAAAGGTGCGAGGCAACCTCGTTACAAAGTCTATAGAAATTTGTTCCCACTTCCAAGTTGGAATATCTAAAGGCTGAAGAAGACCACTTGCACGTTGATGTTCAATTTTAACTTGTTGACACGTTAAGCACTTGGCCACAAATCTAGCCACCTTCTGTTTCATACCATTCCACCAAAAATTTTGCTTCAAATCTCTATACATCTTTATAGAACCAGGATGAATAGAGAAAGGAGAACTATGTGCCTCAGTCAAAATAGCTTCTCAAAGAGAGGAATCGTCAGGAACACATAATCTATTACCGTACCATATCACACCATGCTCATCCACCCGAAATTCTTCCTGCTTACCATTCTTCATATTTTGCACCACCGACCATAATTCACCATCTTCCTTCTGGGCTTCTTTAATCCGCAATATAAGGTTAGGTTCAATCTTAAGGCTAGCTATATAACCTTCAGAACCACGAACAACTAACTCGACTTCCATGAGCTCTAGATCTTTGATAATCTCGGGTTGAATTTTGAGACAAGCCATAGTTCCAGAATTCTTCCTACTAAGTGCGTTCGCTACCACATTAGCCTTCCCAGGATGATAATGAATGTTTGCTTCGTAATCCTTAAGAAGTTCCAACCAACGTCTCTGCCTCATATTTAACTCCTTTTGAGTAAAAATATATTTGAGGCTTTTGTGATCGGTGAAGATGTCACAAGTTTCCCCATACAAATAATGCCTCCAAATCTTAAGAGCAAAAACGACTGCTGCCAACTCCAAGTCATGTGTCGGATAATTTTCCTCATAAGGTTTCAGTTGCCTCGATGCATAAGCGATAACCTTACCATGTTGCATAAGAACGCATCCAAGACCTTTCTTTGACGCATCACTATAAATTTGGTATCCACCTGTTCCAGAAGGAAGAGTGAGTATGGGAGAAGAAACTAATCTCCTTTTCAGCTCCTCAAAACTCTTCTCTCGTTCTTCATTCCACACAAACTTCTCTCCTTTCCGCATAAGTTTCGTCAAAGGTAAAGCAAGAAGTGAAAACCCTTCCACAAATCTTCTATAATACCCCGCAAGTCCCAAAAAGCTTCTAACTTCGGTTACTGTTGTCGGTCTCGGCCATTTAGTGATAGCCTCAACCTTAGCAGGATCCATAGAAATACCATCGGCTGATACAATATGACCCAAGAATGCCACTTGCCCCAACCAAAAGTCACACTTCGAGAATTTTGCATAAAGCTTCTTCTGACGCAAAATTTCCAACACAATACGAAGATGATCCTCATGCTCCTCCCTCGTCTTTGAATACACCAATATGTCATCAATGAAAACTATGACAAATTTGTCCAAGTACTCATGAAAGACACGATTCATCAAGTCCATAAAAACAGCCGGAGCATTAGTCAATCCAAACGGCATCACAAGAAATTCATAATGACCATAACGAGTGCGAAAGGCTGTTTTAGAAATGTCTTGCTCCTTTACACGTAGCTGATGATAACCCGACCTCAAATCAATCTTTGAGAAAAACTTGGCACCCTGAAGCTGATCAAACAAATCGTCGATTCGCGGTAGTGGATACTTGTTTCTAACTGTAATACGATTCAGCTCCCTATAATCAATACACAACCTCATGCTACCATCTTTCTTCTTCACAAATAAAACTGGCGCGCCCCACGGAGATACGCTCGGTCGAATAAAACCACGTTCGAGAAGTTCTTGCAGTTGATCTTTTAGTTCCTTCAATTCAACTGGCGCCATTCTGTACGGAGCTTTAGAAATGGGTTGAGCACCAGGAATCAACTCAATAGTGAATTCAACTTCACGCTCAGGTGGTAGTCCTGGCAGCTCATCAGGAAAAACATCAGGAAAATTTCGAACTACTGGATGACTCTCGAGGCGAGGTCCATCCAATGAAGTGTCTTTAATTGATGCTAAGAAACCTTCACAACCGTGAGAAATTAGCGTTCGAGCTTTGAGAGCAGAGATGATTTTTAAGGGCTTACCAAGTCGAGAACCATGGTAAATGAATTCGGGATTGTTCAAATCGCCAAAGATGACTCGTTTCGAATAACAGTCGATAGTAGCACGATGCTCAGTCAACCAATCCATACCAAGAATAATATCAAAATCACTCATTTCTAAAGGAAGCAAATTAGCAGAACGAATCTTATCATCAAAACGTAACGGACAATCTCTATACTCATGACCAATAACCACATTATTTTTCATAGGTGTAGAAATAGATAATGCATAATCCAATAATGTAGAGGGGACTTTAATATGTTTAGAAAATGCAAGAGAAACCACAGAATGCGTCGCACCGGTATCGAATAAAACAAACACATCACGATCATACATATAAAGAGTTCCTGAAACGGTACCTGGGGCATTAGCTGCCTGATTGGTAGTCAACGCAGATACTCGACCCCGTGTAGTATGTTGCCTGTTGTTCCCATTTCCCGTATTGCTCACCCTACGATTCTTACCACAGTCTTTAGCTAAATGCCCACCTTGACCACAAATAAAGCAAGCACCTGTGGCCTTATAACATGTGTCACCCGGATGACGTTTACCACATTGGTTACAAGTGGGGATAGATGCTTGGTTTGAGTTTCCCTGCTGACTTGACGACCCGTATGATCGATCGTATTGTTGGCCCCGAACCTGTTGATCTCGATCACGCCATGACCTCTGCCTATTGTTACCCTGTCTGTCACTATTTCCCTGCCTGTCATAACCTAAGTTCTACAGGACGAACCTGCAGCTCTGATACCATAATTGTAACACCCCACCCGAGAACGGGTCAAATGTCACACTTATGGCATCAAAACATACGCAAGCGGAAGCCTTTATTCATGAAAATGGTTCAACAAAGTTTCTCAACAAAACAAAGGAATTAATAGGTCTAAAACATAATGACCTTTAAACGAAAATAAATCCAATACAGAGTTTAAGCGGAAGACAAAATCCAAAATCCAAAGTTTAGCAATTTAAATGAAATGGGGAAAACTATTATCCATTCAGTCCACTAAGAGCTCCTAAGCACTCTTCACTCAAGACCCAGCTTCCCTCTTATTACCTGCCGCGAATAAAAGAAATGCGGCTGAGCTAAAAAGCTCAGTGAACAGATATGAACAGATATATAAACAAACAGATAGATCAAGTATGTATAGTAAACAAAATGGAACCACCATAAGCTGGTAGCAGAGATTTCGTATATCATAAGAGCTGAAACGAAACAGATAGTCAACAAAAACATATAGAAATGCCCACCGAGCTCCAACAAATGTCTAAAGCATGACACATGCTTAGACCCTACAATCAAAAGCATATCATATCGTATCAAATTGTACATGGGAGCTGCAGCTCCAGATGTACCCTACAATGTGCAATGGGGTGTTGGCACCACACTAAGCCATGCACCAAATCATATCAAAAACCTACACATATTAGCCTAGGATGCATCCATACGCCCCCCCTACAAATCAAATAAAATCATATATGGCCAAGTGCATAAAGAGCACACACAAAAAAAAGGGGACGCCGTGGACTGATCACAACGCCACAGATGGTGTCACGCCATTGGTGCCACAATGACGCGACCATGGTACCTCCATGGCTAGTTAATAGCTCGGGCATCGGAACAAATGAAAGGCTCATATAACATATCGAAGCAAACATAATATATATCCAAAGAAGGTCATGATCAAACATACGAATAAACTCATATCATGGCAGTGTCAAATGAAGCATATATCAAACGAATTCAAAAGGCTCAACGAAGTTATCAAATAGGATAGCAAACGAATATCGAATCATAGGATGGGGAACATAAATAGGGATTTCAGCGAGACAAATAGATACGGAGCAAAAGTCATGAGAATCCTTAAAAGAAATGATAGAATATTTGTACCTTAAACAATTCAACGCTTACTTGACAATTCCAATTGACTTACTCGCGCTTCAGATTATCTACATGAATTTGGATACAAATTATTAATTAACCATCTAATTTGTGATATAGTGACACATTAATTTAATTAAACCTTATTAGTATGGTAAACTGGTATTTACTTCATTTGGTTATATAAATATTCATTTTTCTTAATAATGAAAATACTGAATTAATACTTGTATAGTTATGATACTAGAAATACTATCTCTACTAGATTACTTTATCATTATAGTGTACTTTTATTTTGTCAGATACATGCACGTCAGAATATGTTTGAAGCCTAGCTACTACCTCCTTTTTCCTACGTCTGTTCTTCCTTGTTGCAACATAGTTTCCTATTTTTTTTTCAAACCTCTTTACTTTGTTTTATAAGACGAACCTCATGCTAAGTCTTGGCGTTAGTATTTACTAAGCATGCATATCATGTATTTTAGATCTTTTAAACTTCCTAATTACTCATTCATTAGAACCATCAACTTGGTTCAAGCCATGTCCTCTATATTTCTTTTATGTCCAGTATAAAAAAAACAGATCCATGCATGGTTTATCTCCATTCATACTTCTTTACTAATTTTATGTTTAACCCACCCATTAGAATTCATGCATATATCATTTCTATGGTTTTTAGTTTCATGATCACTAGTCTACAATCCTTTAAAACATGTAACCAATAAACCTACTGATTTATATACATATATATCATATTAGCATATAGCAAGGTGACTATGACGTATCAACGGATGGTTCAAATATTACCCTAGGCTGCACGTGAAGAGATCAAAGCCCAAACAAGAAAACCCAGATTCAAAGAGATACGATCGAAGTCGAAGCCCACACGTTCACTAACAACTAAACACGTACCAATCACAAACTAAACCCACCACGTACTGAAACCAAAACGAAACACGAAACAGAGCCCGAACCGAAACTGAACCGAACTTAAACGATACGAACCAAAACACAGCTCCAGGATATGAGCAAAACCTCATGTGAACCCTCTCTCAAAGCTTTTATTTACGCAGTAAAGTGTTGAGATTTGTTTTAGGTTTTGTGTTGAGATATTCTGAAAAATGAGTATTGAATACATATATGAGGGTCATGGATTAACAGAGTATTCGATAAATATGGGATGAGGAGGAGTTGATATTGACCGAGTATTATGGTGAGACCTATCATCGTGGGCTTCAAATGTCATATTTTTGTTATTGTAGTTATGCCATGTATCAGTACTTAGACATAGGAATTGATTTGATTAAATTTTGTATACTAGCAGTGTAATTTTTTATTTTTTATTTTTATATGCTAATATATATTTTATTAAGTTTAGGGTATTATATTTTCATTCCTCACACTTTTTGTACCATTTATTCCTAATAACCGCATATTTATTTTCCTTTTTAATGATACATGTTTCAAGCTTTTCTTTCGTACGTTCAAGCTCAATTTGGAGATTTAAAGTATCTATAACATAACGACTTTGCATAATGGACAAAATATCCTGACTAACAACTTCTCTCAAGAGACGCTCATTTTTGTTTTCCAAAACTTTGATCTTATCTAGAGATTCATCTGCTTCTTTTGCAAGAGATTTGAAGTCTTAAATAAATTTAGCTGCTTCTTTTAAAAATTCCTTTTTAAAATATATTACTCTAATGTCAACTTGGTTTACGATATAAGCAATTTCATCCTTAAAAATCTTTTGAATCTCTGGATGAACAGGAGATGACCAATTCTTTGTGTTTAATGACATTTTTGACTTTACAACCCGTTAAAGAGTTATAACGGTGTCTTTTACCTCATTTAGAAATTGCCGTGCAACACTTTGAAGGTGTATCATCCGAAAATTCATCATCAGGTATCAAAATTGGTTTGAAAACTGCGTTAGAGACACTGGCCATTTTGGAATTATTTGAAAAATAGAGTTCTTCTTGTGACTTGGTGTCACACCCCGACAATGGCAGAAACTCAAGAATGCAACAAAATGATCAATCATAACACAAGATACAATATAGAGAAAACTACAATGCATAAACTTCAAGTGTTACGAAGACCATCAACCTCGAACAAACCTCGAGTGATGTCCCAAATCATAACCAAATCCATAATCTCTTACAATTCCAAATGCCCACACAGGGGTCCAAATCCAAACTTAAACCAAAACTTCCAAATACTAAGAACCAAACAAATAAACAAGCAAGGCTTCACATGAAAAATCCACACGGGATACTCCTAAGCCTGCTATCACATATCACCAACCTATTCATCTTTCACTTCACCTGAAAATGATACTCGAAAACGTCAACAATAATGTTGGTGAGCTCGTAGGTTTGACCTTAAACCAAAAGTTGTGCCAATATCTCAAAACAGTGGACAATAGTGCAATATGACAGTGAATATATGCAAATCACCCATGACTTAGCATCCCCGCTAATCATGTAACACGACCTAGCATCCCCGCTAGTCGATCACCATGCCCTAGCATCCCCGCTAGTCATGAAAACAGCATATACCAATGCTCTTGGAGTCGCAACTCTGATATGTCACTTACGCACCTAAAGGGCCTACCAGCTGGAGCACTATATTAGGGCAGGACCACACTAGACATGGCAAATCATTGCCAATCACCCTTGTCGTGCCAAACACAGTACACACAAGTAAAATCACAACCCTTGACATGCCAAACACAGTACATGCAAGTAAAATTACATCACATATATTCACATAGCAATCATAAGCACATAATTGTCCCAAAAACAAAACCACGTTTCGCACAGTTCAAAAGAAAACAGTTCAAAACACATTTGAGTATCATTTTCCCCCAACGGAAAAACAGTAGAAAAATGAGGCTACGAGAACTCACCTCAAGCAAGTCTTAAGCAACCAAATCTCAATCACACAAGCAAATGCAACGACGTCCGCACACGACCTAGTCCAGTTAATGTCCCATTTTAATCATTCATTTCCAAAACAGTCTTCACGTTTGATGCATAGAGGTTAGATGCGTTGTACAATTACCCGTAACAATTTAGTGGTGTGATGGTTGACGTCTCACCCCAAAATATCTTATCAATCTGATATCTCAACGATACATACTTATACTATTTAAAGAAAATAGATAAGTAATATAAGTAAATATTTATAATAAATAATTATAAATATATCCCGATAAGTCTATTTGATAACCTTAGTTACCGTAAAAATAATCATAATATGGTTGAAAATGAATCGTTTACTCATAAAAAGCATATTAGAGGAGTTTTGAGAAAAATTATATTTTTCGTCTTTTAGTGAATTTATTAAAATAATAAAATAATATTTCATTATTCAAAACCAAAAATCATGTTCTTACGTAAAATTTTCTAAGTATAAACTTTTTATGAAATTTTGACATGACCCGTACGTTTATATAACGTTTTCCAAGGTTTTTAACCTTTATTTCAAACATTTTTTAAACTTTCGACACTTTTCCGACAAAATTCCAAAATCTCAATCTTTAACGTTTACTAAAACGTTTTTCCCAAACTAACGTTTAATATCACTTCGTAAATACATTTCATTTTGTACGTCAAAAACTCTTAAAACGACTAAATATCGCTTATTGGGCTTTAAGGACCAATAAGGGTCCATTAAGGTATTTAAACGTCTAAAATACGATTCAAGCCCAAAACCAAGGCCCATTTATATACATAAGCTCATACTAATAAGTAGAAAATAAACCGGACCATAATAAGCCAACAAATAAGCCACGACTTATTTGTGCTTATTGGGCCATGAGCTTTTAAGCTCCAAAAACATATCCATAAGCTAAAAATAAGCTTAATAAGCTACAATATATATTTGGTTAACATCGTAAGCCACAAAAATAGTCCGTGAACATACGCAATATAAAGTAAATAAGCAAAAACACATCCCTTGAGTTTTCTTAAATAAGGCGCGAGCATATAAGCTCAAAATAAGCCATAAGGTGCTTAAAAATAAGCCCAAAATAATCTATACAAACTAATATCCAAAATAAGCTATTTAGCAATATATGTTTTTCAACCATCACGACTACAACATCAAAACTACAAAAACCCTTTTATTTCTTTTATGTTCGACACAAACCAAACACATCCTTTTATCCGTTTCATTTCCAAAAATTGATTTTTACGACGATCAACTTGTACGGCTAACATCTATGCATCAATATAAACCCAAAAGGACAAACGAAATTTAAATTTAGAAACTTACAAGAAAATCTTCAAAAAGATAGATTTTAACGCGAACCAGACAACCCAAACGTTGTTTAAATGAATACCTAAATACTCGTATCAACCCAGAATATCACGTTTTTTATCAAAGTTGGAAAATTTATGGTGTTTGGTTGTGGTTTGGTGGCAGACGAACAACACACACACACACTAGTGTGTTTTTTTTGAAATGAAATGGATAATGAGAAGAATATTGGTAATGGGAATATAATGGTACCAAGTAACAACACATTTTCTAGAAAATAGGTATCTTGCCTCCTAGGCCCTTTCTCATCCGATTTGGAATCCAAGAGGGGTTCGGGTCTTTCTTTTCGTGTCGGGTTCACTTAAAACTCATAAAACTCAATCGTAAAATATTTTCCAAAGTTAATTAGCATTTTTATTCACCTTAAAAATACTTTTACATTAACCTAGAGTATTTACATGACATATTTACACTTTAAACCCTTCAAAACTCTTTTGGACATTAATAGACGTGTCAGGACTCGTTTTTCCGCATTTCTCAAATTTCACGGGTCAACCACCCGAAACTTAACTAACAATAATAATAACCTCCAAAAAGGACTATTATTCACAATGAACCATAAACTAACTCAATTCTCAACAAAATCACCACCGTCAACACGGTACAATATCTGAATAAACTAACAAACGTTAAATAGTCAAAGGACTAAAAATGAAATATTCAGAACACAAAAAGGGCAAAGTTTACATTCTACCCCCCCTTAAAAGAATTTTGACCCCGAGATTCAACTACTATCATCACCAAACAAATGCGGGTACTTAAGTTTCATCTGATCTTCACGTTCCCACGTAAATTCAGGACCACATTTTGAATTCCACCAAACCTTGACGATGGCAATCCTACTACGCTTCAGCTTCTTGAACTCTATTTCCAAAATTTCCATAGGCTCTTCTACAAAATTCAACTTGGCATCAACTTGGATCCCATCCAAGGGCACTTGCTGTGTTGGATCAACCAAACACTTCTTAAGGTTTGACACGTGGAACGTGTCATGAACACCATCTAACTCCTCAGGCAAATCTAACTTGTAGGCCACTTGGCCTATTTTCTTAATAATCTCAAAAGGTCCAACAAATCTAGGTGCTAGTTTCCCTTTCTTCCCAGAGCGTACAACACCTTTTTAAGGCGACACTTTGAACAAAACATATTCACCTACACTAAACTCTAAAGGCTTCCTCCTCTTATCAGCATAACTCTTCTGACGATCACGCGCAGCCTTAAGTCTATCCTTAATCTGTGAGATCTTCTCCGTAGTCTCTTGCACTAACTCAGGTCTTATCCACTGACCTGCTCCAACCTCAGCCTACATAATTGGCAAACGACACTTTCTACCATACAATGCCTCAAACGAAGCACATCTCACACTAGAATGATAACTATTGTTATACGAAAACTCAAGCAATGGAAGATGAACATCCCAACTTCCCTCGAAGTCTAGGACGCACGCTCTAAGCATGTCTTCTAAAGTCTGAATAGTACACTCACTCTGACTATCGGTCTGAGGGTGGTAAGTCGTTCTCATGTATAAATGAGTTCCTAATGCTTCTTGCATTGACTGCTAAAACCTTGATGTGAAATGACTATCACGATCCGATATGATCGAGATCGGCACACCATGTCTAGAAATTATCTCATTCAAATACAATCTAGCCAGTCTATCCATTTTATAATCCTCACGCATAGGTAGAAAATGAGCAGGCTTAGTCAATCGGTCCATAATGACCCAGATTGTGTCATGCCCACTACTAGTCCTAGGCAACTTAGTCACAAAATCCATAGCTATTCCTTCCCATTTCCATTTGAGAATCTTAGGTTACTGGAGCAAGCCAAATGGCCTTTAATGCTCAGCCTTAACCTTCAAACAATTCAAATACTTACTAACATACATAGCTATGTCCTTCTTTATACCAGGCCACCAATACCTATCTCTACGGTCATAATACATCTTATCAGCTCCTGGGTGTACAGAGTACTTCGACTTATGGGTTTCATCCATTATCAGGGTTCTCTCATCACCTTTCAAAGGCACCCATATTCGATCTAGGTAGTACAAAGCCCTATCACTTCTCTGTTCTATCATCTCATCCAAACCTTTTTGCAATCCTGCAAACTCATCTACAGCTTCCTTCTGAGCCACATGTATCCTATCCTTGATCCTCAACTTAGGGGTCATATTCATAGCTCTAACTCTCTTAGGCTTTACTCTTTCCTTCCTACTTAGGTCATCAGCCACCATATTTGCCTTACCAGAATGGTAGCGAATCTCACAGTCATAATCACTAAACAACTCTATCCAGCGATGCTGTCGCATATTCAATTCTTTCTGACTAAAGATATGCTGAAGACTCTTATGATCCATATAGATGACTCTCTTTTTCCCATATAAATAATGTCTCCAAATCTTAAGGGCAAACACAACTGCTCCTAATTCCAAATCAAGGGTCGTATCTTTTCATGAATTTTCAAATGCGTAGACGTATATGCTATCACTTTACCTTTCTGCATCAACACGCAACCTAGTCCTAACCTGGACATATCATAATATACCATAAAGTCTTCTGATCCATCAGGGAGAGCTAGAACAAGTGCATTAGACAACTTGTCCTTCAAAGTTTGAAATGCCAATTCTTGTTCCTTACCCCAATCGAAAGCCTTACATTTCTAAGTCAAGATAGTAAGAGACTTAGCTATCTTAGAAAAGTTCTTAATGAACCTACAGTAATATCCAGCTAATCCTAAGAATGAACGAACCTCAAACGGAGTTCTAGGGGCTTTCTAATTCTTAACAGCTTCATCTTACTAGGGTCTACATGAATCCCATTACCATTTATCACATGCCCAAGAAACTACACTTCTCTTAGCCAGAATTCACACTTAGAAAACTTAGCATGCAGTTTCTACTTCCTAAGCAGTTCCAAGACTAACCTTAAGTGTTCTACATACTCCTCTCCAGTCTTAGAGTAGATTAGGATATCATCTATAAACACTATCATAAACATATCAAGATAGGATCTACAAACTTTGTTCATTAAATCCATGAATATCGCTGGTGCGTTAGTCAGACCAAAGGGCATTACTGTGAACTCGAAATGTCCATAACGAGTTCAAAACACAGTCTTTGGAATGTCATCCTCATGCACTCTCAGCTGATGGTATCTAGACCCAAGGTCTATCTTTGAGAAAAACTACGACCCTTGCAGTTGGTCAAATAGATCATCAATCCTAGGAAGTGGATAACGATTCTTAACATTCAACTTGTTCAATTCTCTATAGTCAATACACATCCTAAAATAGCCATCCTTCTTTTTCATGAACAACACCAGTGCCCCCAAGGCGATGGGCTTAGTCGAATGAAACCTTTGTCCTGGAGTTCCTTAAGTTGTCCTGAAAACTCTGTTAGATCCCAGTTAACTTCTAATGATCAAATTCCTTAAGATTGTTTAAGGATTAGTTATGCTAGATAAATCTAACACAACTTAGTTAAGAAACTTTGTTTGATAATACTAAAGATTATGCGGAATCTAATCTTTAATATAAGAAGAACTCTTCAATGAAACAGTAACACAAAACAATATAATTCAACAATAAAAGATCCAATGTTATTATTACAAATAATACGAATACTCTCCTAGTATTAGGGTTACAAAACCTTGAAGCTATGAACTATACTTATCAATTCGTTAAACACAAATATTACACATTTCCCTATGACCTCCTTTTATACACCAAGGAGTCCTAGTTGATTTACAATATATTTCTAAAACATAGAATATTCTCTATGATCTATTCTATAAATAACTCATACTTATCACGTAAGTAATCTTGATCTTCAATCAATCTTTATCCTTTCTTCTATCTTTATCCTTTCTCTGACAGTAGAAACTCTTTTAGCAGTCTTAATCTTTGAGTAGTTGTAACATTTATACTAGCAGCATTAACTTCTAACACCAGCAGTAGTAACTTATACACCAGCAGCATTAACTGTGTACAAGCAGTAGTAACTACTTAGAATATTTTCTTCAATCTTCACCAGCAGTACTAACTTTAC
>BQNB010001935.1:89124-104737 GCA_026074375.1 Tanacetum coccineum | reverse complement strand
CTAAAAAACTTTGGAAGACAGACTCACAAGGGCTTAATAACTTAAGCCAAAGTTGGCCACATGACCACAACCCATGTCATTGCCATTTTGACCCATTTTAGACTTATCCCAAACACCCCTTTATATTTTAAAATCGAATTTTTAAAACTATCAAGACTAATTTAAGCTCAAATTTCTGAAGACAAGTATCAAATATGTATTAATAAGAACTAAGAAGTAAAAAGCAAAGAGAAATAAGCACTTTTAATAAGCTACTAAGCAAACAGTGAAAATAAGCTGAAAAATTTAAAAGGCATACCTGAACTCCTTGCTCAAAACAGGAGTGAAGTCAACCTAAATAAGCTCTAATTCCTACCCTAGCTTATAAATAAGCTAAACTAAGCAATCCCAATGAGCCATCCAAGTTTGCTCATTCATCCATGGCTTAATCAAACAGTAACTCTTTGTTTCTTTTTTTAAATTTTTCTTAAACTCTTGTATAAAGGTTTAACAACAGGTTATAAAGAGCTTAAAGTGAGTTTTAAAAGACTTAACTTAGGAATTTTGAACAAAAATTAAAACATCAACTGAATTTTCATTAATCTTAAAAATACAAGTACATAAAAGTTTGGCTACTTAAAAACTTAAAACTGAACTTTAAAAAAAACTACACATTAAGAAACTAACACTAACTGTCCTCTTGCCTCAAGGGGCTTACAAAAGCTTAAATAGTAAAACGAGCTAGGGTTTTTTTTTTCACTTCTGTCTTCTTTCCTTGGTGTGCTTCTTTGTAGACACAAAACTGACTTGTGTTTGTTGTGAGAGTATAAACACAAAGCAATCCTAGCCCTTGGTCTTTCTTGCTCACCAATCTGAATTATAATAGCCATTGATCGGGTTTGAGGGATTTTGGATTGCCAACGTGGACAAGGCCATGTGAGGGGTGGGGTTTAGTTATGGTGATGGTTTTGGAGTGTTGTGGGGGGTCAACGAGGTTGACATTGACAGGATGTGGGGTATTAGAGTTTGGCGGGAAATGTGTTGGAGGAGATATACAGTGATTCAAAACGGGGTGAGGGTTTGGGCTTTTGTCACAATTGGTCCCTCAAAGTTATATATGTCCTTGCAAATTTCGTCCTTGTGTTTATATAAGTTTGGAAACTTGGCAGAATAACCCCCCGAATGTTATAAAGGGTATCTCATCACAAGTCCTTGTGGGTTATAGGTTTGTTAGGTTGGCAGAGTTAGCCCTTGTGGTATATCTTTGGAGATTTGGCAGAATTAACCCTTGCAAGATTTTTCTTCTTTTTCCTTCATTAAATAAGTTAGGGACTTGGCAATTTTAGTCCCTAAACTTATTTTTCTTCACTTTTTGACTTTGGATTTGTCGGGGTTGACTTTGGTTGACTTTTTCAGACTTGGGCTTTGTCTTGACTTTGTCTTTTCCACGCTTTTCCATTCCGTGTCCGGTTTTGTCGTTTTGGCTTCACAAACATAAAGTCATCATGAAAGCTCAAGTACATGTTTCAAGACTTCCGCTACTCTGATACCACACATCTTTCTAGAAGTGTCAAAGTGTTAAAGTTAAAGAATTTCAAGAAAGATGCAACATTAAAGCTTTTCAAGAATGGTATGAGCATGTCGGTCCAGATGTCGCAAGTCCACAAGATGGCAAAGTTATAAGATGGCGTAGAGATTGTGCTTGATTGATGATCTCAAGAGGCTCAAGATCACTATGTCAAATACAAGTTCAAGGAACAAGCTCAATCCAAGAAGTCAATGATCACTACAACATATTCACAAGAGAAAGACAAGAATACGAGCTAAAGACTAAGGATAAAGCATAGTATGCTAGGTTTAAAGTTTGTAAATTGGAGTGACCTCCCTTAGGGGGAGATTGTTGGAAACACGAAAAGTGTCGGTCACTTCCAAAGTTGTAACAAGTCTTAGCTCGTAGTTAGTATAAGGATTAGATTAGTAATCTAGTCCGGCCCAAGGCCCATGGGTGGCCCAACTCCAGCCCATGGGCCGGCCATGGTAGTATTTATATACCCTCTCCTAGTCTTGGAGAGGGTTGGTTGTTCATTTTGTTATCCATTCATTTACACACATTTCATAATACAATCATCCATTCCATCCAAGTTTCTCTAACAATCCAACCCACATCTCACTTATTGTTCTTGGTTGATTCATTAGATTACTAGTATTCTTCAATTGGTATCAAGAGCCATGGAGTGGTGTGTTTAGATTTTTGTGTTTGATTTGTATTCAAAACCTTTACAAAGAACAAATTAGTGATTAAAATTTTTTTGGCTTAAAAACCTTAAAGTTTTCATTTTTATTGTTCCTATAGGGTTAGTAATACTAGTTGTACAAGATTTTTGCGGAAAAAACTTTCAAAATCGTGTTTTTTTGAGTATTTGAAGATTTGAGTTTCGAAGTTGTTTGGATCGAACTAGTTGGATCGAACAAGTAGACCGAACGAGTAAGCCTAACTAGATCATCGAACTAAGGGTTCGAACGAGAGGATCGAACTAGCCGTTCGAACGAGACGATCGAACTAGCCGTTCGAACGAGACGATCGAACTAGCCGTTCGAACGAGACGATCGAACTAGCCGTTCGAACGAGACGATCGAACTAGCCGTTCGAACGAAACGATCGAACTAGCCATTCGAACTAGAGGACCGAACCAGTGAAAATTTAATTCAAACTTAACAAACTCAATTTTAAATTATACGGTTATTTCGTTGACTTGTAAAATCCCGTGAAACAAACATTTGTCTTCCCGGTTTTGTCAAGAATCGTAAAATCCCGTGTAGTTTAATTCAAGACTCAACAATCACGTATCAAACACAATTTCTTTCTACCACCGACCGATCAAATTGTAATCTTTTGATATCAAAATGACGTCTCTTGCTGATAAATCACTTCTCTCTGGAGGTGACAACAAACCACCGATGCTGGAAAAACACTTGTATGATTCATGGAAAAGCAGAATGGAACTTTATATGATGAATAGACCACATGGAAGAATGATACTTGCATCTGTTGAAAAAGGACCACTTGTTTGGCCTTCAATCACTGAGGATGGAGTAACAAGGCTAAAGGAATATGTTGAGCTAACTCCAGCTGAAGCCATTCAAGCAGATTGCGACATCAAAGCAATTAACATCATTCTCCAAGGCCTACCAACTGAAATCTATGCTTTAGTGAGTCAACATCGTGTAGCAAAGGATCTTTGGGAGAAAATTAAACTGTTGATGCAAGGAACATCATTAACCAAACAAGAACGTGAGTGCAAGTTGTATGATGAATTTGATAAGTTCACCTACAAGAAAGGAGAGACGTTGCATGAGTATTACTTGCGGTTTACTCTGTTACTCAATGACATGAACATTTACAAGATGCCTTTGGAGCAGTTTCAAGTGAACACCAAGTTCTTAAACACTCTTCCTGACGAATGGAGCAAATTTGTCACTGATGTTAAACTGGTTAAAGATTTGCACACTACCAACGTTGATCAACTTCATGCTCATCTGCAACAACATGAACGACATGCAATTGAAGTTCGTTTGATGCATGAACGCAACCCTGATCCTCTTGCTTTAGTTGCATCTCATCAGTTAACTCAGCCAGCCTATCAAACTCATCTACACCCTCACCAACAGTCTCTACCTCAACAGCACATTTCACCATATCAGTCTTCTCAGTTTCTTACACCTTATCAACATCACCAATACTCAACACCTCTTTCAAGTACTTATCCAACAAATGAGTATCAATAACCATAAACACAAACCAATAGACGTACTAACCCCACCAAATCAATTCCGCAAGAGCTGAGCAGGGTCACAATACGTTTCCATGAATACAACATGAGGAAGTACTATGCCGCTAACCTTTAAGCCTTCCGTTGATGAACTTTACTTTGATGAGAAGCATCGTTTTGGTCGAGAACCTGTTGAAAATCATGAATCGAAAAGAGATCAAACAGTTGAGGCAAAGCCGTGTCCCAATGGTTAAAGTTCGATGGAACTCTAGGCGAGGCCCTGAGTTTACATGAGAACGCAAGGATCAATTTCGAAAGAAATAAATCCACAACTCTTTGCACAAAGACCGCACCGTCGTCAATGCCGCTCTTGAGCCTTGAGGACAAGGCTCATTAACGGGGAAGACTATAAACACCCCGTGTTTTAGGTCATTGTACGACGATCGCGTGCCCGATGTCGTAAATATTATTTTACGAGTTTCCGTGAGCGATGTCGACTTTAACATTTTTTTTTCGATAATAAATATTTTCGTATTTATTATGAAAAATTTGGAAAAGATTGGTTTACTATTTTATTTTTTTGACCGTCCGCGAGTCGACGTTTGACCGCGCGTTTCGTTAATATCGTTTCGAGCTTCGTAAAATTTACAGACTGTCTTGTTATTTATTTTTATGATCATAAAAAATCATTTTAATGAACAATCATATTTATTTTCTCGACCTTGGGCCAATAGTCTCCGTTTAAGGCTCGCGTTTAATTAAAAGTGGGTACCAAAATATCTAAAAGATATTTATTAGATATTTGTAATATATATATAAGATATCATGTTAAAAAAATTCATTTTTTTCATTCCTCCACCTCCTGTGTTCTGCCGAGTATATGCATCACACACACACACATTCCATTTTCCATTTTGATCTTGCTAATTCACTCAAGTGTTACACAAACAAGGATATAAATCAAGAAGGAACCAAGTTCGAGTTGTTTTTCTCCTCCCTTTTCCTCTTTGTGGTTCGGCTGAACATCCCAAGCAAACACCCTTCGGTGTTTTTTTTGATTTTCTAACTATCCCATATGGTTTAGAAGTTGTTTATTTGATCATCTATGCACTAAAATCATACATACAAGGAGGTGGTTTGTTTGATTGGTTTTTATATTGGGTTGGTTCGAGTTGGTTTTGGTTCGGGTTGGTTGGAGTGAGCCGCGGCTAGGACCAAAAGGACGAGACGAGTGCCTTTTGTTTTCCGACTTTGCGCCATATAGCATAGTGAGCTTCACTTTTATGTCTATGTCCATTATTTCATTCATTTGATTGATTTTCATAAATATGTATATATATGATGAAATCGGTTGAAACTTGCGGCGTCTAGTATATGGTGATATAAAACGATTAAGTGGGCTAAGTATGAAATTATAAGGCATATTAGATGTAGTTTTGATGAGATTTTGGGTCAAAAACGGATTTTAGCGGAATTTTTAATAAGCTTACTGTGACCAGAAAGTTTGGCACGCCAAACGAGGATCGAGAAATTGGTAAATTTGATTTTAGACTTTGAAACACAGTAGAGCTTGTTTAGACGATCGTTTCCATATAAGGATCGTCTTGTAACTCCTAATAACGAAAAAGTTATGGCAAAAACGAGATATATATCCTTAATATAAAAACTCGGCACTAGTAATAGGGCGCTTGCTGTCCAGATTTTAAGAGCTCGATTCGGGCACTTTCGAGTCCGTTTCGGCCTTCGGCCGAAACATGAAAGTCGTTCGGAAGGTCGTTTTACTTCCCCGCGAGGTTCTTTAAGTCTAAAAGCGAGTGATAACGGGTCGTAAGGCGGGGGCAAAAATCTGGATTTTTGGTAATTAACCCACTGCATCAGACTTGATGCGAGTGCGTTTTCACCCATTTCGGTCGAGTTTCGGGTCTCGGACAAAACTGGAAAGTTGTTCAAAATAACGTTTTACCTTTTCGCGAGGTTTTCTAGAATTAAAAACGCCTTATAACGGGTCAAAAACGCAAACGCATGTATGCGATTTGGTAATATATTTCGGCTGAAACTGGTAGGGGCAGTTTGGTCATTTTATGTTGGGTTTCGGGTTTCGACTAAAACTAAAAAGTTGTTCGGAATATCGTTTCGCATAAGTTCTCTTTAGAACCCGAGTCGAGAAAATGTGATCTAGTGGGGCGTTTTGGTCGGATCAGACTTAGAAAATAAATATATATTTTATAAAAGTCAAACGTAAAGGTCAATGAAGACTTTAATAAACGTTCACGGGTTGTGAAGATGTTTTTGATTAATAAAAACATATCGGTTACTAAACTATCGTAAGTAACTATTTTTGAGACCGTTGGTCGATTCTAAAAAGGGAAAGTATAAAATAGTATGGGATCGAATGGCAAATAGTATATAAAATATGCTAAGTGTTAAGGTTAGGACGCGCAAGTGGATTTCTCATCACATATATGTATGTATGCATATATAAATATATATATGTTATTAGTTATCCGAAGTGCTATATTACTAGGGAATTTCATAATGAGGCTTCTTCGGATGGCGTATTGACGAGTTGTTGGATTTTAACGACTTAAAAGTGTCGAACTCCTCGTACTGACATGTCCCTGACCTCTTCAATTATGATAGCCCGAACGATAGTACGATGATAACTATATAGGATTATATACAGTTGTTGTTAGAAAACAACATACTTGATTACTGATTCGACATATATTAACCTAGTTGCATTTCGAGGCGTTTAGCGTGACGCGTTTTTAACTTGGAATATTTTTTTATCCGTTTACTGCACTCGAGGTGAGTACCTACCCCATCTTTTTATCCAAATTATTGATCTTACATGTTTTGGGGTGAGAAACATATGCATGTTTTACAAAATGGAACGCAAGTGTGCATTTTATCATGACAACGTGTTCCTAAGTAACGATACCCACACTATGGCCCATGAATCATGAACTGTCAATTACTGAATGTGATCGCGAATGATTAATAATAGATCTATTTGGGATGACCTCTCCCTTTCGGTGACTAGCTAAGACACAGGTAAACGAACGTATATCAAGTCGGATACTGGGAAGTTACGGGTATGAACATCATGACGGGCCATGGTAGGCAATATTTTATAATTTGTATTCAATTATGTCGAGCTTCGTGTCATACTTTAGGCAAAAACGTAATTGCATTTTTGTTGATGTCTGCATCTGTTTGCAATTATCACTGGAAGTACTTGACGGTCCTTATTATACATTATATAAACCTATGAATTCACCAACTTTATGTTGACCTTATTAGCAAGTTTTTTTCTCAGGTTTTGGTATAAGATATTAGGATGGGACGAACGCGGAATATCAAGAATGAAGGGGCTCGTGAACATAAGGTATATTAAAATTAACAGCAACATTTTGAAATGAAGTCCGAAAGATGGACTTGTATAGTTTTGGGACCTATCTTGTAACTCATGCGTTTTCTTTTAAAACTAAATGATTTGTCAATAAACCTAATCTTTAAGCGTGTTAACTGGACATCGTGTGCTAGTATTATGAAAGAAAACCACCCAAATCGTTGTATCCGCAGTCGTACCGCATTGTTGGGGTGTTACCTGATATATATATATGATAAAAATATATATAAATATATATATATATATATAATGTATCTAATATATATATATATATATATATACATTTGTAAATATATATATATATACATAATTAATATATATATATGATACATATTTAAATATAAATATACATATAATATATACATATCTATATACATATATATAATACATAGCTATACAAATATATATACATATGTATATATACATATACATATATATAATGATACATAACATATATACAAATGTATATATACATCATATATAGTATACATATAATATACATATATAAATATATATATATATAAATATATATATATAAATATATATATTATTATAGTATATAATATATTATATATATATAATAAAAACAAATATATATACATATATATATATATAGAGAGATGTATATATATAGATGTATATATATGGTAAAATTAGATATAAGTATATATAATGTGTATATAAGTATGTATATAGTATGTATACATATATGTAGTACAAATATTTAGAACATATATGTACATATATATTATACATACATATAAATATATATATATATATATATATAATATATATAAATATTATAATATATATATTATATAATATAGACACAAATAAATACTAAGAGATGTATATATAAAGATGTATATATATGTATATATATATTATATATATGTGTATATATATGTCTTATATATGTAAGTATAGTATATATGATATACATATATTAGACAAATAATGTATACTATATGTAGACATATATGTATATAAATAAACATTTGTAGATAAAAATACATATATAAAATATATATACAAATATATATATAATATATATATATATATTTAAATATATATAAAGTATATATACATATATATAAACATAATATATATACAGATATATAAAACATATATATATATAATATATATATATATACATATAATATAACATATATACATATACATATACTATTAGGCTGATAAGCCCGTGAGTGTGGGTTCGTTGCACCGAGCGTGCGAGTACATTTGTGTAAAATGTTGTTATTAATCATGTGAAGCAAAGTTAAAGTTCATATCTCGGTGGTTGGGTTTGAAATACGTCTTGCGTTGTACCGGAGTTGTTTGGGCTTGTTCTATGGGAAAGATCAAACTTTTACTCATGTGAATTAAAATCGTGTCCAGTTTACGGAAGTGACAAATTATAAACAATAATAAAAGTCTTGACTTGATCGGGATCATATCACAGTTCAACATACTAAAAGAAAGTTGCAAAACATTTATCCGTTAATTTTATCTGCAACTAATATACAATAACAATTTATTTATCAAGAAACTAAACAATGTAAAGAAAAAAATTATCCACCGAAATACTAAAAGAAATCTACACTAACCAATAAGCTAACTTTATAAAAACTTATAACAAAACTTGCATACACTTAGCCAACTTATAACATAACTTTAAAGCAAAACTTACAACAAAGTTCCTAAAGAAACTATGCATATTCCGGCCACATAAGCAGGTTTCGGTTGAAGCACGACAGATTCCGGCATGTGACAGGGATGATTTCGGTCGCAGCTAAGGAAAACTTCCGACTAGGACTGTAAAAAGTTGTCAAAAAATTACTATAGATTTTATAACAAATATCAGCAACTTAAAAGATAAACCATACATATTTCGGCTGGCAGTTGAGCGTCGGTAGCGTTTTTTCCGGCAAGACAGACTACGGTGGTTTTTTCCAGCGAGTCAACGAAGTCAACGGCCGCGGCTTTCCAGCAGTAACGAATTTTCCGGTGACACTAGCGACGACTATTTCTGGGTAAGTGGCGGCTGCTAGTAAAAAGAAAACAAAATTAATAAAACTTATAGATCTACACATAGAACTTATATATTTAGAAATAAAAATCATAGATCTACACATAAAACTTATAGATATACAAATAAAATTATAGTTCTACACATAAAACCTATAGATCTACACATAAAATATATAGGGATAATTCCATATATACCCAAAACAAAAAGCATAATTCCATATACACCCAAATGACAAGTTTTCAATGCATATGTACAATGCTCTTAAAGCATGTATTGGGGAAATATGGAATTGTGATTTTTGTTTTGGGTATATATGGAATTGCCCAAAATTTATAAATTTATAATTGAAAAGTATGGATCTATTTCCAAAACCCTCAAAACATACCTCAAAACTTGAAAACTCTTTTAGTGGGTGTTGCTTTAAGTGGTAACAACCGGCTATGGGACATACGACAACAGTGACGAACGGGCTGTTAACGACCGACAGTGGTGACGACAGTTGTGGTGACGTCCGTCGTTGGTGACGACGCTTGTGGTGACGCTGCCTGGTGGTTGTTAAGTCCGGAAATGGTGAGGTTGGGTGGTGATGGGAGTTTTGTTGTGGAGATGATGAGGTATTTATAGATATAAAATTGTACCATTTAATATAGGTTTGTAACTCCTTGATTAATATTCTTGTAACTCCATCATTTGGTATTCCTTAAACTTAATTCTTTTGTTCTGAATCATAAATACTCCTCATTAAATAAGGAAGACTCTTTAGGATGGATTAGCTTTTGAATCATTAATACAACACATTAAATATAGGAAACTCAATTTTACAGTATACGAGGCATGTGGACTCGTGCGATGCACACGGGTTACATGTAATTGTTGATTGCGTATGGTTTCAGTGAGTTGGAGAGGTGTAAGTATGTTGATATTTTATTACTTATAAACTGAATAAATTCCAAGAAAAATTTCATAAAAAAATAAAATGACATGCTTACCATCGTTAAAAATCTTATCTTGTGAGAGAGCAAAAATCTATAAAATAAAATAGACATAAACTATCTCTAGTATAAACTAAGCATCATTAAACAAATGTTATCATGAATGCTAACATCTCTGGAACTACATTATAAATCAAACTAACTTCATATCAGCTTCCATAGAATTCAATAAAACAAAGGTGGCAACATAACATTTGTTAGCAACATTTTCACAATTCTTTTTCTCTCCTTCGACATAATTTTTCCAGTTGGTATATCTCTTCTTACACTCGACATCGTTGACACATGCACCCAATGAAGTGTTCACACGTTTCTTTTCTATTTGTTCTCTAGTAGCATTATGTTCCTAACCATCTTTGTACTTTACACACCTTCTCCCCCCATAGCATCTTGTATGGGGACGGTATCACCAGACATCCTGTTGACGACTTAGCCTGTGTTTCTTTCTTTGTCGAAGAAAGAGAAATCATATCTTATTATGGCCTTTACATATTTTTTAGTCTTGCAGGCTATCGTTCTCATGTTACCATCCACATCGGCACCTGTATAAAAACAAACACAGTTTTTAGAACAATCAATGCTTCAAGACTTGAACACGGAATAATAAGATTATTAGCGCAACAACATTAGTACTTACGAAGAAAATGGGTCTATTGCAAAAATACCTTTTGTTGTTTACTGGATTTTTGCAAGGTTTTATTGTGATTAGCTTATGATGTTCATATGCTCTTTGATTGACTTGCCCGCTTGATTTACAACCTCCGAACATTAAAAATGACTTTCTTGATCGATCCAGAATTACAAAGGAAGCAAAATTGTCATGTCGGGATATAAGAGAGGTTCGAGTCACATGATATTAAGGAACACTATGTCAATCGACTTAGGTGTTGGTTCAATGTCACACTCCTCCAAATGAATGTAAGAATAGAGATTTAGTAAGTAGCAGTTTCAACCGATTTGTAATTACAACTCTAAAAAATATTTCTAGTCATGCCATTTGTAATAATGTGCAATTACTTATGTTTTTGTTATTTTTTACAACTCCATGGATAGTAATTTCTTACTACTACATATTTTTTTCTTTCGTATTCTTTATTGGTCCTTTAAATGTGTCATTGTTGTCCATTTTGCTACAACAATAAAGGGTATTTGAATAACACAGACGCAGTTTCTAAGATTAGCGTTTTGGTAGAATGATTTTAGTACTCGATTTAATAAGGGGCACAAAATAGTTATGCTAAGATTGCATGCATGTTAGAAGACATTTCATGGACCCACTTTGAAGAGCAATATCGGAAGATGAGGATGAAGCGAAAATTACTATGGGTATTTTAGGTGGTGAAAAGCTTATCTGTTACAGGTCAGCAACAAAAGAAATTAACGATTACGGCCATTACCACATAATGAGGCATCTCAAGGCATTGCGTCGACACTCCAATCCTCCTCATTTGAACTGAGAGTCTAAGCCATGAGACAATTTCTCATTTGAAACTCTGTTACACAAAACTGTTGACCATTTGATCTCGCATACTAATGATAATGGATAAGTAATTAATTAAACGAGTATGTAGATTCGTTCGAATTACGATTTAAGCAAGCTATGTACACGAATTTTTCTTGGTCAGATGCATAACTGTTGAAGCTCATATACGCAACTGCGCACAATTTTTATATAAATAACATGATCGTATATAATGAAGTTATTTTTCTGGGTATTGTGTTTCGGTTATGTCACATAAATATACCATGGCGTATTAGTGGAAAAAGAGCATAGGATCATAAGCCCAAAAGTAGCTTACGGAGTTCCAGGGGTGTGTGGCTAGCTTATTTTACTACATCGTATCACAGTAAAAAATACAATTTTACTTCAAAAGTACAATTTAGCTGGAATTCTCTCCATTAGGACGGTTTTAAACAGAACTATAGATTTTTACGCATCAAAAACCAAAGAACAATTTATTTCAGTGAGGTTGAGTCACAATTGTTTCCTGGATTGAACGGTTTGTTTAAGTGGGTGAGTGTGGTGGTGATATAGTATATATCTTATAGTTGCTAACTTTCACTAACCAAGTAACCGTAATGTAATTAATTCACTTAGAAAGTAATTAATACACGGGTCGTTAATTCCATACGAGAAGTCAGTGGATTGAGATTGGTGCTAATTCGGTATAGGAGTTAAGAATGGTTAAAAGATTTTTGACTTTTGAATTTTACTACAAATTTAATAGCACAATTAAACTATTGAATTGATTAAAGAAACTAAAATCAATTAACTAGTCTCACTGAAAATTGAACAAGCATTGACATACTAAATTGTGTAAGATTAATAACTAGTGAGCTATAAACGTAGAATTTAAAATCTAAGCACCCTTATAATAACAAATTTAATGCTAAAAATCACGAAATTTATAAAAAGAAAATTTCTAGAAAAAGAAATTAGAATTCTTTATGTTAAACTATTTATGTATTTTTTATGATTTTTTAAAGAGAAATGAATTAACAAAAATAAACTTTTTCTAAAAATTAACACTAAAATTCTACTTTTATTTTTCAAAAATACTAGATTTAAAAAGATTTTTTCAGCAAAACGAATTAGGAATTTTTCAACTATTTTTCTATTTTCCTCTATGATTTTTTAAGGAAAAAGAAATTACTAGAAAATTATTTAATTTCCTTGAGAAAATACAAAAGCTTATATTGGAAGAATATTAAGAAAAAATGAATTTTAAACTACTTAAAAGTAGCAGAAGAAATCAATGGCACAAAAATGCCCAATTTTATCCTAACATAATTGGAACCTACATTTATCAACTTAAAACCTAAACCTAATTTTTATTTAAAATATCATAATCAAAAATATTCAAAACTATTTTATTTATTCTAAAAAGACAGGGTTGGAAGTGTTAATAAGGAAAGTTAATAGGGGGAGGCGGGAAAACTTGTGGGAATTTAATCTAGTGCAAACGATCGTACCACTTTAACTATCAAGAAGAAGTACATTTATACCCATAGTTATGGCATATTTTTGGCTTATGAAAAAGTGAATTTCAGCAAAAACTGTAAAACTTCCAAATTTTGTAAAATATGCTTCCTCCACCAACCCCTTCTTAATCTCTCACAACTATAAAAGAAAAGGCACTTGCTACTTAATCCACTTTATAAACTACAAAATCTAAGCATTTAATTTTCAAAACAAAAATAATAAGCTTCTCTAAGTAATTTTTTTTCCATTTTGTCTTATTTCTAGCTTTCTTAATACCATGAAAATTTCAACTAACACTCACTCTCCAATAATACAACTAATTTTACTCATTACTAATCAACCCCCCTCAAAACATCCATACAAACTCACAAACCCCAATCCTCATCTCAAAAACCCTCAACACTATACATAATCCTCATAAAAGACATAACAATACCTCAAATCCCTACATACCTCAAACAATCTTCTTATACATCAACCATTACCACTCAAACCTATCTATAAAACTAAGCTAAACTATTTATCTATCATACACCTTCTACCAATTAATTATCCAAAAATCAATCCAAAATACACTAATGATCACACCGCTAGACAAAACAATTTTACTAAACACCAATATCACGTTTCAATCATCACATTTATACCCTTTAACATAAAAAGTCAAACTCATATATATCAAAAAAGCTAAATTGTATACCACCCAATAATCAACCCAACTCCAAATCCCTAATAAACAACATCACTTAAACCCTAATCACGAAATTATAACTATCAACCACAGTATACTCATTTTATTCTTAATCATATTTCCCCCCCATAAAATCATTCTCACTAATAAGACAACATCAATCCACCTCAACTAACAATTTTCAAATAAACCCAACACAACCCTATTATAAACTCTCATATCCCCCACAACACTCTTTATAAACACTTAAACACATACCCACCCCATGATCTACTCCCCCCTAATATCAACCTCAAACCATAAACCAATACCAAACTAATTCAAACCCTAGTTAAACAAGAAAAAAATCTAAAACAACCATAGAATCCTGATGGATTCTACATTTGGCATATTTAACTCAGCTGTGTAAAGTGTTTTAACAAAGTTGTGTTGACTTTTAGAGTCAAAAACAGCTTGAACCAAACACCTCTTTACTAAAGCTGTCAAACTAATTTTCTCATTATATTTCTATGTTAAAGCTAAACAGCTCACACAACTTTATTCTATTTACTTATTAGAACTCAACCTATAATTAAGCTAATTTTTAACTAAAACTTACAACTTATTAGAATTGAATTTAAGTACCTTACTCAGCGCACATAGCTACTAATTAACTATTGACAGTATTAAAAGCTAATAAGTACTTAAGAATTTCATGGCCTACAACAATTGAAATCGATTTGAAATTATTAACTAACTAGTCAATTTTAAACATGATAAAGCACAAGGAAAACAAAGAGATAAGCTACATGAATAAGCTAAATGTAATTGATGAAATGAAATTTAGAATTTAAAACCTGAGTTTTTAGAAGTCTCAGACCTAGCCACTCTCTCTGAATGAGTGGCTTAAAAATGTAAACCTAATGGCTTCCAAAGCCTCTAAACCTTGAGCTTAAAGCTCAATAAGCTGAATTTGAGCTTATTTCTCCTTGTTGCTTCCAAATTTAATGAATTGTGAAATCAAATGAAAGATGTTGAACACTAAAGAACTAAGACAGTATATAAAAGCTTTTAACAAGTATTGGACAACTTTTGAACTTAAGAGAATGTAATAAGCTAAAAACAGCTTATTACAAGCTTATTTGATAAAAATGGCTTATTACTTAAAATTTAAAACACACACACAATTGAACTTGCTTTATTAATGAAGAAGGAAGAGTACAAGTGTAATAACAAGAAAATACAACTGAATTTGAAAAGAATTAACAAGAAACTTAGTTCGACTTCATGAACAGTAACTAAAGAAAATTACAAAATTAAAACTGAACTTCTCCAAAACTAACTCCCTTCAAAACACTATTACAAGCCTATTTATAGAGGGATATGATGAGAGGATGTAAGCTTCAAGCTGTTGATGAGCTTGTGACGTGTTCGAGCCAATTGCAAGCTTCCACGTGGACTTTAGAAGAATTTAGACCAATGGAATGATGCCACGTAAGCGCAATGATGTGGAGGATGATTAATACGAGGTTAGATTAGCTTATAGAGGAGCGGGGAAGGGTTTTAGGGAAGATTGGGATTTCTCGAATTTTGGCGGGAAAAATCGTTGGGAAGCGGTTGGGGAATTTGACCCGCGTGTTTAGTTTGAAAGGTTTGGCTTATTTGCAAAAACAGTCCTTGTGTTTCATTTCCTTCTTTGTAGTGTAAAAACAACTTTCGAACTTGACATAATTGGCCCTTGTAGTTGATATTCCCTTTTTCCTTTTGTAAAGCAA
>BQNB010001935.1:0-72522 GCA_026074375.1 Tanacetum coccineum | reverse complement strand
AATAGTTTATCAGTTTGTAGCTTATTTGCCATTTTAGTTTATTCTAGTTGCTTATTCTTATGCCTGAGTGCTTATTAGGGGTAGTTAAACATCTGTTTTAGCCTATTTGCTTATTTCTCGTTTCATTGTGTTCTGTTAAAGCTAGCAGTACTAACTTAAAGCTAGTAGTACTAACTACAAGTTAGTACTGATAGTTAATACTGTTAGTACTGTGGTTAGTACTAACTGAGTTTCTCGTGTTTAACTTGAGTAAATTGCTTGCTGAATTTGCTTATTTAGGGGTAGTCTAGCTTATTTGATTTTGTCTTAAGTTTATTTGAGCTTATTTGTGTCTTAGTTTAAAAGTTTTAAGTGTTTTTACCATTTCTAGCTTTTATGCTTGTTCTAGCTTATTTTCCTTGATTATCTTTGTGTGTATTTGCCTATTAGGTTTAGTGCCAAATCATATCCTTGTCATATTCAAACATTGATTTTCAATTCGTCATTCGATTTTCCATTCAAGCCTCGTTGGGACATAACGACCCGGAAATACTCTATACTACTTCCGGTTTTATTGATTTCGCGAGATTTTGATCTTTGTTATATATTTATATTTATTTATATTTATTTATATATAAAAAGGAGTAAGAATACGCGAGTCAGGTACTCTGGTCCTGGTACGTAATCTGGCGAGAGCGGTGCCTGCTCTGGCTCCTCGGGGCCAGGCACGTAGTCCGGTGGTGCCGGTGCAGCCTCCGGTAAGTCGGGCTCCTGGAGTCTGAAGAAGTCCATAGCCCAAGCTAGCGGGTCCTCATGCGATGATATAGACGTATATGTAACCTCGGATGATGCTGAATCCGATGACATGACTGTATCTGTAACACTCAAAAAATACCAAAATATAATATTCCTCCAATGAGGTATTATCATAAAAACTTATCGTGGAACTTGTTGTTTCCCAACTCGAACAAAAGATTTAAAAACTTGCCATTTGGTCTCTTACGACATACGTCTCACCTTGAAAAAGTTAATAAACAAACTATAACGGGGTATAAGGAGGTTGTTTCCTAGGAACTACGACCCGAAAGGAGAAATAAGCTTCGCGCTATTCCAACTCTCTCGCTCACCTGTTCGTTAATCTTTTTAGAGCTACCGTAAGTAGTAGATTATTTGGTTGAATTTGTCTTATCTCATTGTACGTTAAAATCAATTGTGAATAAATCATTGAAAAAACAAAAAAAAAAATTAGTGGTAATTTCTTTTTTATATTTCCGTTTTGTGCATGTGCAACTCGTTCACAAGCCCGTAAACGTCGACAACAACAAGTCCGACAGTCTTCTGCGAATCACCAAACTTGAGAAACAAATAACATCAAGGAACTTCAATCCTCATATAGTTTACGATGGACGAAATCGAACTATGGCGCATTACTCGAACACCCACCGAGGGTTACGAGGATGCGATCGTTGTTCCCGAAAATACCGCGAAACTTTGAGATCAAGCATGGTCTACTTAATCTTGTTCAAAACAAGCAATTTTTTGGACATGATAAAGAATACCCACATGCTCACATCTGATATTTCAACAAGATCACTTCTACGATGAAGTTCCCGAACGTCCCGAGTACATCGATAAAGCTTATGCTTTTCCCATTTTCCCTCGAGGGAGCATCCCGGATTTGGCTTGAAAAAGAGCCCCCTCAATCGATTCTTAAATTCTCGCCGCAGACCACCTTTCCAAACTTGAAAATCCCTATCAAAGCGAACTCGAGAAAAAGGAAATTACGGAAACATTTCCTCTCGAGACACTTGGGATGATTACCTTTCGTGGTGATGATAATGCCCCTTGGTTTGCCGATTTTGCAAACTACCATACGGGGAATTTTGTGATCAAAGGAATGTCGTCCTAGCAGGAAAAAAAAATTCAAAGATGTTGATAAGTGCTTAATTACACATATCTTTTACCTCTAAAAACGAGCTTAAATGACCAAAAACTGCCAAATATATGTATACACCTTACCACGCCTACGAGCTTTTTCTTCCTCAAGCCTGATATACTCCTCCATAGTAATGTTGGGGTCATCCATTTTAACCTGTAATAAATTTGCTAGGAAAGAAAACGGTCAAATAGACTTATACACCGTATTCAATTAACTGAATACACCGTATTGATGATAGAATCGAATACGCTTTGACATCCTCCTCCTCCTCCAAAAAGAACTAATAAATCTCACCCTTGGTCTAATAACTCTCACCCTCCGTCTAAAACACCACAACCTAAGAGAGATCAAGATAGACAAAATTACCCTAATAATAATCATTCAATGTGAAATTATTCACAACAACCAAACTTCTCTCCGTGGGGAATATGTCCACCTTATATGTATCCAAATCAAATGCAAACATATTTCGTGACTAACAATTTGGACCCATGAGACATTGTGACCAAGTGGTGTTGAGTCGTTACAACGTTCAAGTGGAGTTGTTCATTAACATTTATTGGAATCTGACGAGCGAATACATTCTTAAAATCTTATGACGGGTTTTCCAAAAGATTTCTCCTTCAAAGCTTACTTACTTGAAGATGTTGAAGAAAACACATTGTAGGCAAAGGTATGTCTTCTTTCCAAACTTCTTAGAATTTATATTATGTGTTAAATGTTAAATGACTATATATATTATTATGCTACATGTGGTATATGCTAAACAAATAAGTTATAGTTAGTACAACATAATTTAAGCTTATGAAAATAGTGTACCACAAAAAAAACATTTTTGTTGGCTTTCTAGAATTAAGAGATTTTGTTCATTATGAACTCGTCTCTCACGTAGTTGAATTAGAATTCTCTACGTACCTCTATAAAATGGAAATCTTCTATGTCCACTAGTAGCGAACTCACGTAGATGAAGAAAAGTGAGTTAGTGGGTAATTATTAACATAGAAGTAGGATTAGTTTTTCATCTTACGCCAGAAAGGCATGACATCAAAATCACTATGGATGAAACAAACTCCTTTCGACTACGACGTCTGCATCGTCTACAATAAACTACGTCTATCGAAATCTTCTCATCAAACTTTAAGTCCATTCTATTATTCTATCATTTATCATTTTTTTCAAATATTACAAAACATGACAAATAATTATTTTATCCGAAGTAATTAATTTATTCAATTGATAAGAAGTTAATTGAAAACGTAATTAAATCCTCTCTCGGCTTGACAACTTGATTATTTCGTCCGAAGTAATCAAAGTATTTTTAATTAACAAAAGGTTAATTAAAATTTCAATTAAATTTCATCAATCGTTTCTAAAGCATCTCTTAATCCAAAAATCTTGACAACCTAATTATTTTATTAGAAATTATTTAAGTTTACTTAACTTAATGAAAAGTTAATCAAAAGTGTCAAGTATTTTTCTCTCGTCTTCAACTTCATTCCTTCGACGACTAGATTATATAAAATAATATTACTAGTACCTCCCGACGTATTTTCATAATTGTATATTTACAAAACTAGTCAAAATCGAAAAACAAAATTTTTTTTCTCAGATAGGCGGCCCCCTTAATTATTAAGGGGACCGGCCGTGTTAAAGTGGCGACCCCTTTAATTTTAAGGGGACCAGCCATTAAAATCGCCAAAACGCCCATTTCTTTTGCAAAACTCAATACCAAACACCCATTTTCATCCTTTTCCCACTTCCTGCTATTGTGTGACGAACACACACACTCAAAAACACCAACATTCAAACCTTCAAACACTCGTTCGATCAAAATTCGCAAGGGGTAAACACCAACAACAAGATTAACAACCTCTATTGTAAGATTTCCTATATTTTTCTTTTTCAATTCCATCCAATTTTGCTCTCAATCAAAATTGGGTATTATTATAATTTTTATATCTTTTATATTTTTATGATTAGGTTTAGGAAATCCATAACTATAATGATTCCCGTAGTCATAGGAATTCAACATTTTCAATAGGATTGAGTCAAAAAAAAATTGGTTCGAAAACTTATAAAAAAATGTATACATTTTTTCGAATTTTTTTTTAAGAAATTTCAAAACAAGATTCTATACATTGTTGATTCATGCCAAAAACACGTTAAAATGATTATACATTGTCTTTCGAAATAACATACATCCTAATCGGCATTCGAATCAATGGAACAAATTTTTATAAAAAAAAAGGGGTGTTTGGTTACTATTCTAGGATCGATTTTGAGTCAAAATGACCATCACTGTATTCTTAGTCACAAATGATACAACCTAACTAACTGTATAATGTCATCAAGATATATAATTTCATATATATAGTTGATAACATTAATATAAAAAAGTGTAAATAAAGGGGCGTTTGTTTTAAACATTTTAAAAACAATTGATTAAGTCAAAAACAAAACACCATTTAACTCTCGTCAAGTCAAAAATAATGAACTTATATTTGTCAACAGAATATACAAATTAACGTATATCGTTCAAAAAATCTAGTCAAGTTTTGTATTGATAAGAGAGTGTTTGGTTCATCTTCTAGATGTTGAAATATATAATTAATATATACTCTTCGACATCCTATATTAAGTAAAAAATAAATTAAGGAACATATGGATCACTTCTTAGGTTTTTATTTTTAGAGTCGAAGTGATCCTTGTCCCACATTTGTCATTTTTTAAAAACTATATTTTTTATTTTATTTTCTTATGGTAAGACTTTATTTTGTTGTTGTCCTGTTTAGGTTATAAACATGCCTCGAGCAACTGTCGGTGATACCTCTCTTACCCGTTCTTACATTCTCAAAGTTTCCCAAACACCCGGTATCACTCTTTCTATCGCACACTTCTACAAACCTATCAAAAATCGATGTATTCATGAGGGTAGAGTTGTTGATCAACTTTACTACACATTTGATCACATCGATCGTTGTTTCTCTAACATTCGTCTCAATTGTCTCTACGAAATCAATGAGCTAATTGTCCCTCGTTTTGTTCTAGACTTTTATCGTCAAGTCGCTCTTCAAAGAGATGCCTCCAGAGTTATTCTTATCTCCTTCATGATTCAAAACGAATTCATCACTTTTTCTCTCCAACAATTCGGTCAAATTCTCATAATTCCATTCGATGGCCAAGCCGTCTTCACAAACAATGATTCTGGTTTCTCTTGCATACTCACAAGAAACCGAAGGACCATATCATACTGATCTTCCTACTCCTGAATAAATTCATCAATTTCTTCAATTTCATCGTATTGATCCTAACCGCATCATCAAACACAAAAACGTCATTCTTTCTCCAAATTAAGTTTTGACCAAAGAGCTTAGACAAGACTTGAAAAGATGGAACAAACTCATTTATGAAAATATGTTCAGACTAGGAGGACACCGGGACCATCTCCCGGCTTGCCTTGCTCATATATTATATTGTATTCTAGCCGAGCAACAATATAATCTTGCCTATTTCTTTGTCAAAAGAATTGAAAGTGCACGAGCGACTCCTAAATCCCATCTTCCTTATGGTATGTTCTTGACACGTCTCTTTTGACATGTCATGAAACTTTACCCTCATCTTGACAATGGCATCTACGATGTCGTTGAACGAGTCATGCGTCCACTTGCTCTGAGACAAACTCGTCGACCCCGAAGTGATAGTGGAAAAGCCCGTCACTACGCTCGTTCAAAACTCCGCCAATCATAACGTGGAACTTCCATCTCATAAGGAGATGATGATGAGGATGATGGTGCTTCTCGTGCTAGTACCCCATATCCTATAACCTACCTAAACTCTCTCGGACCTCTCGATTACCAACCATACGACATTCCCACTTCTGAACAAAATGATGATCTTCTATTCGAACGTCAAACCGACTTGCTCAATCAAACACAACAAATGCATAAGGAACTTAGAGGTGGATTCAAGTCATTTGGCAAGGCATTGCGAGGAGTCTTTAGCAAGAAAAAGAAGTGAAGATGTTGAATGGTAACTAGCTTGGTAGAATAATTGGTTTAGGACTCTATGTGAACTTATGTTGATGTTTAATTAATTATGTGATGACAACCCGAATTAGTCGGAAGAACTTGAACCTGTTTAGCTTACTTAGGACCTTTAATCTCTATGAATTATTAGTGTACTCTTATAATTATGCATTATTATTTTTTGCAAACATACATGATATACTTGATTTCATGCATATATTTACATGGGACTTGCTGCAAATTGACCACCAAAACATAACCTTTCTCACAATTTTTTTGCAAAAAATCAAATTTTTGGTTGTCTGAAAAACACCAGATGGGCGGCCCCCTTAATTCATAAGGGCGGTCCCCTTAAAGATAAGGAGGTCGGCCATTAATTAAAGGGACCGACCATCTGGTTCATAGATTTTACTGTTTCTTTCTGCTTTTTGACCCTCTTTTACCTTGCCTCAGCTATCCTTACCCAGAATGCTTGAACAGATTTTGAAAAGTCCTAAACTAATTCAAATTCATTTCATTTCCAAACCATTTTCTTCCAATAAATTCCCTCCAAATGCATATCACCACTTCATCATCTTCTTTATCTTTTATCAACCACCATAAACCACCATGACATCCACTAGAGCTTCCATTTCCAAAGCTTCTAAAAGACCATAAAGCAACATCATTCCACCAAAACAATTGTTTGTAGATTTAACTCAAGATGACACCAAAACCCCATCACCCAAGCATCAGCTCTCATCACCTAGTGCTCCTAATGCACCCTCAAAAACACCATCAACCAAAGGCACTTCCTCTTCCTCCATTGACTACACACCCAAAAATCACCAACCTCATCCACATCACCATCAACAAATGGTTACTTAAACTCACCAACATCCCCTCCTCCAAGAGTTCATTCAACTCTTCCAACTCATGAAAATGCATCAATGGACATCACTCTCTCCCTTTCACCAATTACCCCACTTGATGTCTAATTTGATACTCCATCACCCTCTCCACCTATCTTTGGTCATCCCATTCCTTGGAACCTTTTTGAGGCACATGGAGACTCATGTTTATGTTGCATTCACAATCGTATTCTTATCTTCGGATTGAGAGCTGAACTTCAATGGCGATGTTTTCCCTCATCTTGAGATACATGCCTTTCACAAGACCTCCCACCACCCAACTCACCACCACCACCAACGCCTTATTCACCAAACTAAACATACACCATGTTTAGCCATTTTTAAATAATTGTCAACCAAACCTTTTGCAAGCAAGTCCTATAGAATTCTATGAATATTAGGACATTTTTTTTTGAACGGGTGAATATTAGGACATTTGTAGTTAATCTTTTATGTATGTTGTACTAATATTCTTCAAGCATATTATCTATATTTCATGTATGCATGATTGTGTTTTTATACACAATTCTTTATGTTAAATGAATGATCTCTGTTTATACACAATTTTATGTTAATGAATGCCTCCTTAGTCCCCATTATTTTTTATGCACTTGTTTTCTTTTTGTTGGTTGAATTTTTCATATCCATAAAAGTTAAGCCTTGTTGATATATATTTGTGATTATTAGTTTACACAAATAACTTGATACTTTGGAAGCTACTCCTGCTTAATGCGATCTACATGTTAAAGGACATATATAAGTTACTTGTTCATGATTAAGGTTACTTTCCATTTTTTTGTAACTTTCTATTTTTAGTAACTTTCTATTTTTAGTAACTTTCTATTTTTAGTAACTTTCTATTTTTAGTAACTTTCTATTTTTAGTAACTTTCTATAATTAGCATGATTCCTTGATTAGTACGTTCCATGATTAACATATTCCATGATTAGTATGTTTCATGATTAGTATTCTTGTTATATTGGGTACTTTCCAAAAATAGCAGCTTCTAATTATAGTAAGTTTCCAAAAATAGACTTTCCTTAATTAACTTTCCATAAATGATAACTTTCCTGATTTAATAAGTTTCCATAATTAAACTTTCCAAAAATAGACTTTCTAAAAATAGACTTTCCAAAAATAGCAGGTTTCTATATATAGTAAGTTTCCATAAATAGCATGTTTCTATAAATAGCAGGTTTCTATAAATAGTAAGGTTTACATAAATAATATCAAAATGACATTTTCTACCCCCCAACTTATTTTTCTCAGATCATAACAAATATAATAACATGCTTAAATCAGACCCCAAAGTTTCAGAAATTACAAAACACCCCCTTATACTTTTAAAACTCAAATCGGGTAACAAATAAGTGCACAAAACCCTAATTAACATTTTCCCCAATAATTACACAATTTTTATACATTCATTAGCATGTATTGGACCTGGGAAAAATATAAAAACCCTAACCCTAATTCGTTTTCCAATTATTTCTTCCTTTTCTCTTTATTTCGCAAATCGGCAAAACCCTTAAATCCCAAATAATTATTTCGAGTCCTCTAAAAATTTAACCAACAATTGATCTGAGATATACATGATATATTCCACCTTAGAAAATTATAAAATCAATTTTACAAATTGTTTTATTGCCGATTACACAATTAATCTAAAATTAGGGTTTCGAACATATATTTATTCATATGATCAAATTAACATGCATGGCTATTTTTCTTGTGTTTATACTGAATTATAATGATGAAAAACAAGTCATAAAATTACCTTTGATAATTATTGATGATTCTATGGATTTATAAAATTCGGTGGAGATAATCGAACAAAACCAATACCCGAAATCAAACCAAGCCTCCACAATCTTTCTCACTATTTTTCCCACAATCCTTGACCTTCAAATCACCTTAGAAAAATTCGTCTTTGCCTTGGAAAAATCTTATGTGCCGCCTATTGATTTTATTAGGGTTCGGTGCATTTGTTTTTAGTGATTTTACAAATGAAAAATGTATAAGGAATTAAGATAGGTGATTTATGCCGAAATTTGGGCCTTTTAATTTGATATTATCAGATTTTAAAACTTGCCTAATTTATTTCATAATTATCCTAATTTATTTGTTATTAACTTGTAAAGTATAAATATATAAATACATATTATTTCGGCATAATTATATATATATTATTATTAATTATTTTTCTTGTATAACATAATGTATTTTAATCTTGCAAAATTTTATAATTGCCATATTTTGTATTTTCATAATTTCTATAATTAAACTGAAATTTATTTAAGCTTTTATAGATTTTCTTGCATTAGGGGTATTTTGGTAATTTTACACTTATTGAAATTTTTAGGTTTTACAGTAGCAGCTTTAAAGGTCATTTTTAGGGCCTCAAACCCTATTATAACTACCTTCTATCCATGTTCTAATCAAGTAAGAGTGTTATTCATTAATCATTCTATATGTCTACGTGTTGTGTGATTAATCTATGTTCTTACTTTATCCTTAACATGCTAGGCTAAACCCTCCTTTGTATTTGCTTATGATTGTATGAAAGTCGAATTGTAGATCCTATTACTATTACTTCTTGTTGATGAATGTGCGCGTTAGGCTTTAGAAAACCAGCTTTTGTCTGTATCGCTGTAGACACGTCTAGGGAAACGCGAGTACGTAGAAAGGATACCATCGGGTAATAGTCTTCATACTACCTTACCCCCTTATATGGTTGATCCCTCTTAAGATATTTCATACGCATTTAATATAATCTTAGGGGCCTTGTAATAGTCTTCATACTACCTTACTTGTGTGTTGTCTTAACGGAATATTAAATAGATGGCAGGCTCGTGTAATCCGTTCATGACCTAGGAAATACTTACACAAATCATCACAAGTGTGACAAGGCAACAAGATTAGGAGAAGCAATCTGATAAGTAATGCATGATTAAGTAAATACATTTAATTATCATAAAGTTATCACCCGTCGTATAGATTATAATTAGTTTAGTTAATAGTTAAACAAACCAACCTCTCAAACCATAGATTTACTTGCTTTCTATAAAATATAAAAACACAAAAATAATCTTCTTTCAACCCTTAGAATTCTGTTGGACCGTGATCAAGCGTTCCCAACCTATTCCCCTAGAGAACAATAACAACCCCCGAGTCTTGCCTATACTACAACTACAACGGTTAGGTACTCTGCCTAGGGAGTTGTAAAACTTCGTGTAGAAGTCCTACGACGACCGCATCAAGCTTTTGGCGCCGCTGCATAGGAAATAGTTAGGAAATAGTTAGGTTTTAATTCTGTATATTAGCTTTCTCGTAGTCTATCTTTTCTTTGTGTTATCTGTTTTGTAAATCCGTCACCATGACACGTAGCACCGTTAAAAGGTTAACAAAACCTCTCGGTGAACCCGAAAGAGAATTCTGAAGGCTTAGGAGACCCGCATGGCGTCTATATCAAAACGAATCTCTAGCCATAGCAGAAAGAAACCTCTTTGATAATGAAGTATCTTCTTCCAACAACACCAGAACCAAACCACCAACCCATCTCAAAACCTTATGAGAGCATTCCTACCCCAATTCTTTTGGCTTCCAAAACCCAAGTACCCTTCCAACTGAACAAACATGAAGAATCATCGACGCACGCGACATCTTGTTAATTCAAGGAACATGCACGTTCCAAGGATTAAGAAACGAGGACCCCCTCCGTCATGTTAAGCACTACTTAAGTATCGTCGACAACATACAAGCTAATGGAGCCACAAGGGATACATTTAGGCTACACTTCTTCCATTTCTCTCTCAAAGGAAAAACGACAGAATGGTTTGATAGAATACCCCCCTCTTAAACACGACATGGGATCAGCTCAGGTCACGATTCCTTAACTACTTCTTTCCGGTAGGACGCACCTCATCCCTCAGAGATTTAATCCTTCGATTCAAATAAGGGGATGACGAACCCATAAAAAGCGCTTGCATCTGTTTTCAGGACTTAATCAAACAGGTCCCCCATCATGGGATACACAAATGGCTTCTGGTATAAATCTTTCACGATAACATATCGCTTGACAACCGTGTGAAACTTGATCAATTCACTTAATTTCGCTTCAGCTCTCTCACCGAAGAAGAGGGGTGAAATCGGATAGAAGAATACGTCTAATACCAAGACGATTTGTAGGACGACCCGTCACCATCCATGAACATTTCTTCCATTTCAAAAGTAATTAAATCCATAATCAATGGGAGTTTCAAAAGGGCCTGTAACCAAATCACCTACCTCAAAATGCCTACTCGGGAGGTTGGGTTAAAAACCCCCTACCTAATTTGCGACTACTGCGTAAGATCCCATGAGGCTGATGAATGCGAGTAGAACAACCCTGCTGAGCAGGTATGCTTGTCCGGGGGAGACATATGTTAAAAGTATCATTTCATCACCATGAACACAAAATAAGAAAAATATTTTAGAGAGATAAAGAAAACAAAGAAAATGGTTACTAGCACATTGAAAGAAAAATGAGAAGCAACACCCTCTCTACACTTGGAGAGGGCTTTATATAGTTACAAGGGTAGACAAGCCTTGTGGGCTTTGTCTTTGGGTCGGACCTAAATAGAATGGGCTTAAGCCCGACAACTAGGCCTAATTAGCTTAAATAAATTCCCGTAAACTATGATTTACTTATACAAGGCTTGAGAATAATAATGACCATCACTTTACTAAAAACACGGCTAACAATCTCCCCCTAAGGGGTGGTCATTTAATTGTGGATCCTTCTTGTGATGTCTTGAGTCTTGGAGCCTTGTGTTCTTGGGAATTCTTTTGAAGTTCCTTTTTCATGCATGTGATCTTGGATCTTGATCTTTGACTTGATATTCTTTGACAAAATACTGATATCGTGGTCTTTGGCCTTGATTTGTCTTGACTACTAAGATCTCTGAATCTTTATCCTTGAATCTTTATGCCGCCTTGCGATCTTGTGTCTCCACCCTCATGCTCAAAGTCTTGAAAGCTTGCTAACAATCTCCCTCAACATTTCCTTTAACATGATTACTTGCCACATAATGGAAGGAGTAGTACTTGATCCATTTGTAAGATATATCTTTGTTTATTGTCCAACAATTTTTGCGAAAATGTTCTTTATGGAGGAAGAAGTGCTTGTACATCATGAGATTGCGGATGACTTTGCAACATCGTGCTTGAGCTTTATTCATGTTATTATCTTTGTCGTTTGGGCATGAGGTGGTGAATCTTAACTCAGCTAGAATGAGGTTGTAACGCCGTCACTTATTCTTAAAAATTAATGTTAGTGATAAACAGCAAATATAGTCGAATATGGCTTTGTCATTCATCATAGTTTGGTTACATTAACCTCCTGTTCCGTGAGGACCATTTTACATATATAATATTGTACTTGTGATCAGGTGGGTTATTTTTCAGAGAACCTCTTGACCCCCCACGGTTTCAGTTCGAAGTGTTAGATCCTCTAACGCGATTGCATTAGATTCACCGCACTTGCTTGTTCTCATTATCAGAACGTCTCAAAGCAAATAGCATGATAAGAGCGAATCAAATAGTTACTATATTTTTGATTGAGTCGTCAATTCATATACTGTACCAAAATTGATATCTAGTTGACACAAGCTTGATTCAATTAGAATCTTGCAAGTCACCCACCGCAGAGCTGTTTGATGTTGACTCTGGAAAGATTTCCATTCATCACTGTGACTACTAAAGAGTATCACTTTGAATGTTCTGGCAATTATCACAAGGATAATACATAGGACTCTTTGATACCAAATGTTGTATAATGATGTACGACATGTTGTATATTGGAATTCGTGCCTAGTGAAATTTTTTGATTGATCAAGATGGCTTTAGACTCTATAAGTGCACATTTGTTATTTGGTAATCGGACGCTAGAGCGGACTGCCACCTTTTCAATATCAACGATCTCGGAATGAGAAAGTCGATAGAAGTGTGTTGAACTCTGTGAGAAATGAAACAAACTTCTTTTGAGAGAAGCATGCATAGCTGGGATGGGTTATGCTTTGCATCACTGGGTCCATGATGACTTGTCTTCAATACCAAAATCATCATTGTGATTAACGATAGATTATGCATTGACCTAGTTTCTGGCTAAAGTTGTATGGAGGGCTTCTTTCTTTACACCCTTTATCCTTATAATTCTTTTTCATTCTTCAACCCCTTCAATGTTATTCCAATGCGTCCTTATTATTACTTTTGTTGGTGCTTTGTTCCAGTGATAAAACTCATGGTGGATGAAACATTCTTCCCAATCTACCTTTACTCCTTTTTTTCACAATCATACCTATGGACTTTCTACTCTATCTAATGGAGTGCCCTGGGTTGATCCATTTCAGTTCTGGTGGATCACTAGGAACGAAGATACCTAACCTTAACGCCTTATTATCCTAAGAAACAATAGTTGGTCGGTCTTTGAATATTGCCATGAAGATCTATAAAACCATTTGAAGAATCAATCAACGTGTCTGAGAAATCATTTGAGACACATAGAGAGTTTCTAAAGTTACTAAAAAGCTCCCCCTACACATATGCACCATTGATGACATCAAATAACGTTACTTTATTATATCATTTATCCCATCTGTTTTGCCCACTTTTTTTTATATAATTATTGCATTATTTAGTACTTAATCGCTTTAAAGTTGATAAATGCAGTAATTCAGGAGTGTTTTGTGAAGATAAGCTAAAAGGCGCATAAATTGGAGCTAAAACGAAGACATTTGAAGATTTCTAAAAATTCACCAATACGCCGTATCCAACTAAAGAGATATGGCGTATCTGCGCCAAGACTTCACAAGAAAACGCGTTTGACCAATTCCCAATACGGCGTATTCACTCTGTCTACATACACCGTATCCATGAAGATAACTATTCGAAGATACAGTAAATCAAGTAAATTGGGAATGATATCAAAGATTTATTACGAACGTAGCGCGCACTCCAAGGAATCCAGCCCAATACGCCATATCGACCTATCTGGATACGGCGTATCGAGTATTTTTCAGCAACTATAAATATAAGACTCAAAACGAGTTGTAAGTGTGCAATATCATATTCTTTATACCATACTCATCAGAGATGAATTTTAGAAGAGAAGATTAGCGATAAAGGTCAAGCATTGATCACGACTCCATAGAAGACATCGTTTAATTTTTACTCTCTTAATTGTTTGATTTCAATTGTTTGATTACGCTTGTATAATTACAATGGTTGTGGGCTAATACCCTCGGGTATTAGCCATCTTAATGAAAGTTCAATGTTTGGTTTGTTTTAAAATTAATTTTTTAATTTATCGTTGAATGTTTAATTATGTTTATCACCTCATACTTGTTTATGTGTTTGAATATGCGACCTATCATTCAATTGACTGGATCTATGATACGGACTTATAAGTAATTCTAGATACGGGATAAGTCTCCATATCTGTGTTTACATTACTTGGAACAATTGGATCAAAATAACGTTCTGTCTTTTGTCTTTTGATTATGAGCTTAGTTGGATACGGTAGGTGACCCTATTAGGTTTCAGCAATCATGCTCTTAATTAACTGATTAAGAATTGGGAATATGTGGACTAACAGTATATAAGAACACCACTCAAAACAATAAGTGGGTAAAGTCCGTTGGGCTAGGGTTTTAACAGGATCACACTGATTTAATTCACTAGATAGTTATTATTAAACTAAAGGATGCTTTATGGGAGCGTTAATTGTGACATGTTAATATGTCTATGTCTTTAGGATGATGTTCCCGCCTAAGTCTTAATGAATGATTGCCGCTTCGCGATAAAGTAATTCATTGCACATAAAAACAAACAATCCGCCTTGAACCGGATTTAATATGGCTAATATAGTTTTCTATCATTTGGCTTGTACTGCTTTTCTATCTTCTAATCTTCTTCTTTTGTGTTTATTGTGTATTGAATTGGTATTTGTTTCCACCAAACATGTGCCAGTCTCTCAGTTGAAAACCCCCATATCATATAGACAACGTACATAGCTAGGATTTAACAGTAATAGACATAATTAAAAATACTGATTTAGAATATGGGATTAAGTTCCACTCTTAATGTTGTGTTGTAAACACCCCCAAAATGGGTCGCATCGGAAATAGGGGTTGGGAATGGTTACTTCATAGATTCAAATAGCTACCAGACTATGAGAACGACCTCTATATGAGTCGTTTTAAAATTGATACATTGGGACTTAAATAGACTTGTTGTACAATAGCCGAATGGATCTAAATAGTTTCATCCAATGAAAAAGTAAAGATTTTATAGACTTACAATGTTCCAAAATGTAATGCACTCAAAATCTTTATAGAAATGAATTCAAAATGATGACCACCATTCTATCCTTGTTTCTTGTACCTTATTGACCTGAGAAAAAAAAAGCTTTAAAACGTCAACTCTTAAAGTTGTGGAATTCGACGGTTTAGTAAATGTCTAAGTAGGACCACAAGATTTCCAATGTAACGACTTGTAACACCTTACAATATATCAAAAGTAATTACGACCGTGCTCTCAAGTTCATGACACCGAAGCTGGATATTTGTATGCAAATTTAATGCACTAAATGTGCCCTTGTAGATGTTTCAACCCACACATCCAATTATTCCGGACATGTTCGTACGTTGTTTCGGTTACCTCCGAAAATGATGAGCGCTACTCACCCCTGAAGGGGAAGACAATCCCAAACTAGATCTATTCATAACATCACGTCGCTAACTAGCAATTGACGTTCTTGAGGGTGGGCAATAGTGGGTTTAGTACTTAGGCAACTCGTAATTATGTTTAAAAGAGTACTTGCGTCAATTGTAATAAAGGCTTGTTTCTCTCCCCAAGTTTGCAAAACAATATAGTGTTTATAAAAGCCGGGGCTTTGAACTCACGAAAGTGAATGATGATTATCTAAATCAAAAGAGTGAATCGCCTCGGCAATTTGAATGCAACCTAATTAATTATTGGCGTATGTGTATAATGTATTTTCGATGTAGATAAAATACACATATTGCATAGCTACACACCTCCTAATAGTTTTATTACTTCTTTAAAAGTTTTAAAGCGAAAATTAACTCTACTATGTTTTAAATAAAAGGGTTCTTGCGTACTTGTGTCCGTATGAAATATTTTTTTCGTTTATAAATGCATGTTTGTATATATATGATTTTAATAATGATATTTTATTATTAAATTTATTATTTTATAATAGATTTGTATAAAATTATAAGTTATGCGCTAGGCGAGTTTTATAACATTCATATCTTTATCGTTTCGACTACGGTTTTTACGTTTCATATGTCCTCGTCTACGTATTAAAATGATTTTATTCAAAATATCATATTTATAAAGTTTACCCACTGTATGAAACATTAAACTTTTACTGTTCATCACAGTTTATATAAATTATTTTATAAAATTAAACATGTGTAACTTAATTAAATCATAATTCGTTCGTTATAGCTCCGTTTCTCGAGATCCTTATGTCCTTGGATTTGAGTATTATAGAAAAATATATAAAATATTATATTTATAAATTTTAAACCATCGATTACTGAAACGTAGGCTTTTATATTCATAACAGTTTATAAAAAATATTTTTATTGTTTATATTATATATAAACTTGTAAACTACGTAGCCTAATTAGTTATAAATCGTTTTTTAGAGTTCTTTATGCCCGTGGATTCGTATTAAGGAAAATTATCAAATTATTATATTTATACATATTTATACCCCTGAATGAACAGTAAACTTTTACTGTGCATCACAGTTTATATAATTATTTTCTTAAAGTTAACTACAATATATAACTTGTAAATGTAGTTAGCTTGTTCGTAATAATTCTTGTTTTTCGAGATTCCTTACGTGCTCACGATCCTTTAAAGAGCACTATTTTTATAAAATATAAAACATGTGATTTAAAATTCGAATTAACAGATATATATAAAGTCATAATTAGGGTTTCTAATTAAACAAGTAATTTACAATCATTTTAATTAGGAACCTTGCACCATTAATTTACCAAGTGTTGTACCGTATATTACACATGTATTTAGTCCTCTAAATGTCCATGTCCTTTGTCCATATGAAATCATCAAATACTTTGAATCACTTTAAAATAAAACTAGGTGGTGATTAACTAATGCAACAAATATGAAAACAATAGGAAATTAATAAACGAGTATTGAAAACTTTAAATAGACCTTATAGGAATCAAGTAGGATGATGAACACGAGATGTAAACCACAATCAAGCCTTTAAAACCAAAACCCTAATCAAGAAAACCCTAAATATGTTTTCTTGATTAATCCTTGTTAAACCCGAATCCAAGCTTCCCAACACCTTGAGTAGTCTTAGGTAGTCTTAGGATGAACACTTGTATGCTTGGAATACCTTGAATGGAAAAATAAAATGAAACCCTAGTTTACAAAAGTGTGCCGTGGGTTTGAGGTGGAAAAGAGAGGGTTTTGTGCTTGATTTTTCTTGAATGAGAGTGAAAGAGTAATGAGGAGCTAGGGCTTGCCTTAAATAGGAAGTGAGAAACCATGGAAGTACCTAATTGTAAACCATGGGAGCTCATGGTTTAAAGGACAACCTTGTAAGACCTCTCCTCCTCCCAAGGAGGAGGCCACGGCACAAAAGGGGGGAGGGTACAAGGGATTAGACAATTACTTGAGATATGAGCTTAGGGTACATTTAGGTAAGGTTTACAAGTTGTAATGAAAGACTTAATAGGGATTAAATGATTTATTTCATGTGTGATCCACTCTAGTCTGGTTTTTTGAGATAATGTTATAGAAAACAAAAATAAGTAAATTTTGGGTATTGGGTATAATCGTGGGTATTTGTTTGAGTGTAGATGGGTAAAGGTGCTTCCGGGTACGACCGAATGTAATTTATTGCGAAACGTAAGCGTTTTACGTAACCAACAAAAATAAATTATGAAAAGTTATAAATTATACTCCTAATAATCATATAACACTTGCTTGATGTCAACTTTAATTTGTTTGATGTCCGTTTACATTTGAAAAAACGTTGATTTTTAGTTTACGCGATTTAACTATAAGTTAATAATTAAAAGCGAACGCGTAAAACTCTAAAAATAAATAATGGAATTTATTAAAGTTGTAAATAACCTGAAAATGAGAAATGTTACAGTCTCCACCCGTTAGAAGAGCCTTGTCCCAAGGCTCAAGATCAACATTCTTTTCTTCGAGGTGCTGTTTTTTGAAAAGAGGTGTGGATACTTTACTCGAAATCATCCTCCGAGCGTTCCCATGTGAACTCAGGACCTCTCTTGGAGTTCCATTGAACTTTGATGATGGGAATACGACTTCGCCTTAACTTCTTGATCTCACGATCCAAGATTTCCACTGGTTCTTCAACAAAGTGGAGTTTATCATCAATGTGTATTTCATCTAACGGAACTGCCAATGGCTCGTCAGATAAACACTTCTTTAGATTGGATACATGAAACGTGCTATGAACCCTGCTTAACTGTTGAGGTAGTTCGAGTCTATAAGCAACGGTTCCCACTTTGGCTAACACCTTGAAAGGTCCGATATACCTCGGGTTCAACTTTCCCCGTTTTCCAAAACGTACGACCCCTTTCCAAGGTGATACCTTTAACATAACTCGATCACCAACCTGAAACTCTAAAGGCTTACGCCTCACATCGGCGTAACTCTTTTGGCGATCACGAGCAGCTTGCATTCTGTGCTTAATTTGGACAATCTTCTCGGTTGTTTCATGAACAAGTTCTGGACCGGTGAGCCGAGCATCTCCGACTTTGGCCCAACACACAGGCGATCGACACTTTCGGCCATAAAGTGCCTCGAATGGGGTAGCTTTAATACTAGCATGATAACATTTATTGTACGAGAATTCGATCAGCGGTAAGTGTCCTTCCTAACCATTCCCAAAGTCTATCACACAAGCGCGTAACATATCTTCAAGAGTTTGAATGGTTCTTTCGCTTTGTCCATCAGTCTCTGGATGGTATGCCGTACTCATATCCAGCCGAGTGCCCATAGCTTTCTGAAATGACCTCCAGAAATTTGACGTAAACCGGGGGTCACGATCACAAATGATCGAGACTGGTATCCCATGCCTTGTGACCACTTCTTTTAAGTACAGTCTCGCTAGTTTGTCCATAGGGTCAGTTTCCCTCATTGGTAAAAAGTGTGCAGACTTAGTGAGTCGGTCTACAATTACCCATATGGTGTCGTTTTTCCACTTGCGATCTGGAGTTTTGGTGACAAAGTCCATAGTATTTATTTTCCCCATTCCATTGAGGAAATCGCTGGTGTACCGATAAGCTAGATGGTTTCTTGGGGTCGGGTTTGACTCTTAAACACGTCAAACACTTGCTAACATAGGTGGCAATGTCAGCTTTCATGTTAGGCCACCAGTAAAGTTGCTTCATGTCCTGGTACATTTTATCGGAACCCGGGTGAACAGAATATTTCGACTTGTGAGACTCATGCATAATTAGAGCCCTTAGGTCACCGTAGCGAGGCAACCAACTTCTGTTGTTTAGACACATTGTCCCGTCCGCACGTGGTTCCAATTTCTCCTTCCTGGGCTTTTCTGGGTCCTTCGAATTCTCAATCAACATACCTCCTACGTCTTCGGACTTGAGGTTCTCCTGGTTTTCCTTGCCTCAATCTGAGCCTCCAAAATCCGCTTGGGAAGTCCAAAACCGATAGTCATAACTAAGCCCGAACCCAGTACTGGCTTTATGCGTTCCTTTCTGCTCAATGCATCAGCCACTACATTTGCTTTTCCTGGGTGATAACGGATTTCACAATCATAATCACTAAGCAATTCCAACCAACGGCGCTGTCTCATGTTCAACTCCTTCTGATCGAGGATGTGTTGTAAACTTTTATGGTCAGTGAACACTGTACACCTTGTCCCGTACAGATAATGCCTCCAAATCTTTAGAGCGAATACTACTCATACTGCGCCCTACTCAAATCATGAGTGGGTCTAATTTTTTCCTCATGAATCTTTAGTTGTCGTGATGCATAAGCAATCACTTTTTCTCTTTGCATTAGCACCGCGCCCAACCCTTTGATTGAAGCATCACAGTAAGCGATAAAGTCTTCATTTCCTTTGGGTAACGCTAGAATTGGTGCACTACACAACTTCTGCTTTATCAACTGAAAAGCTGCCTCCGCCTTGTCACTCCAATCAAACTTGATCTTCTTTTGAGTCAGCTTGGTCATTGGCTTGGCGATCTTTGAGAATCCTTCAATGAATCTTCGATAGTAGCCTGCTAGGCCCAAAAATTGACGAATCTCCGTTGCAGACTTAGGAGATGCCCAATCTTTGACGGATTCAATTTTGGCAGGATCCACATGAATACCCTGACTGTCGATCACGTGACCAAGGAACTGTACTTTAGGGATCCAAAATTCGCATTTAGAGAATTTGGCATACAACTGTTCCTTCTTAAGCAACTCCAAGATTAACTTGAGGTGCTCTGCATGCTCTTGCTTGTTCTTCGAGATAATCAAGAAATATACGTCAAAAAGACAATTACGAATTTAGTCCAGGTATGGTTTGCACACCCGATTCATGAGATCCATAAATACAGCAGGTGCATTAGTCAAACCAAAACGGCATATACTCGAAATTCAATAATTCATATCGAGTTCCTGAATCGTCTTTGGAATATCTTCTTCAACGAACCCTTAGTTGATGAAAACCCGACCTCAGTCGATCTTTGAGTAGATACTGAAACCTTGTAGTTGATCAGAACAAATCATCAATCCTGGGAAAGCGGATAACGGTTTCTTTACCGTCAGCTTATGCAATCTTTCCCGTAATTCAAGACATCAGATGACCCATCCATCTTCTTGACAAACAAACCGAGCTCACCCAAGGTGAGTGAAACTGGTCCTTATCAAGCCCTTTTATGTCGGAAAGTTCTTTTAATTGGTCCGACAATTCTTTCATCTCGGATGGAGCCAGTCGATAAGGTGCCCGTGCTACTGGCGCAGCACCAGGTATCAAATTGATTTGAAATTCTACTTGGCGGGTTGGTGGAATACCCGGCAAGTCCTCAGGAAATACCTCCGGAAAGTCTTGAACTATTGGTACTTCTTCAAGTTGCTTCTCCTTCGACTTGTCTTCCGCCTTTTTCATAGTAACCTGTGCTAGAAAGATAGACATCCCTCCAGCAATACTTAGTGTATTGGTACACGAGAAGAATGTTCAAAATCGGGACTACGTGACCGTTGTTTTGCTTCCGTTCAGCCCATGAAAAATTAAAGTCTTGTCTCCAAAGGGAACACGAACAAGTTCTCATCACAAACGATTACGGCATGATAATTTACTAACCACCCCCATATACCGATAATGACGTCAAAAACTACCCATCTCTACGGGTATCAAGAGTCGATGTTAAATGGATGATTTTAGAAATTTAGAGTGCAACCGTAAAATGTATTAAACCCAAATTATTCTACCGTCAGCTAACTCAACATCATAACCATGGTCTAATGTAGTTGGGATGATATCAATCAAAGAACTAAATGCAGTAGATATAAAACTTCAAGTATCGGCACCCAGTGATCAAATAGTATTGAAGCATAGAAATAACGGATATTTAGGAGAACGTACCGTGACAACATTAGAGTTTCAAAGGTTAGTTCCAGCAGAGCCCACAACAAAAGCTCTTGCTACCAGTATTGCCATTTCCAGCCCGATTCCCCTGATTTCCATTCTTCAGTTTTGGGCAGTCAACTCTTGTGGTGACCTTGCACTCCCACTCAAAGCAAAGTGAGACCGCGGGATTTGTCCCTATGGGTCCTCTGGTATAGTTGTTGTTTGTTGTTGATAGCATAGGTCGAACTTTACAGTCACAGCGAGTGGACCAGTCTTTTTGCAGATTAGTGCAGCTTTTGAGTACATGGCCCATCGTGGTGATATTGCACCTGGTACATAAGGGTTTGGTCCTCCATAAGGCTTCTTGTCTCCAGGCCAAGGCAGTGTAAGCCTGGCCACATGTTTCTTTTGAATGGTTGTTGTTGTTTGGTTGATTCCTTGAAGTATCTTCAAATTTTCCTCTTATTTTTCTGCTTGGCGTTCAGCTACTGAGCATACTTATATTGTCATCATTTCAGTAGCAAATCCAATAGCCCTCTTTCATTGACTGAGGCTTTTGATCCTTAACACTGCCATGATCGTGTCGGGAAGACCACCGACATACCTTTCCACTTTAGCTGATTCCTCAGGGAACATTCTATCACACATGAGTGCCAACTCTTGGAATCGTTGATTATAAGTCATTAAATCAGTACCTCTCACCTTTAAGTTCCAATACTCAGATTCCAGCTTTTTGATCTCGCCCCTGGGGCAATATTTATCTGTTATCATCCTTTTCAAAGTCGTCCATGGCATTGTATATGCCACATCCTGTCCGACAAACAGCCCCTAACAGTCGAGTATCCACCACGTCAAGGCCAACTTCCTTACAGATACAAGATGCAAACTTAACATAGACTTGTAATAGCACATCGCTGTAAGAAAAACAGATTCCATCTTTTTCTGCCCATTGGGTCAGGCCAACGGACTCCTACCTGGCCTTAGAAATATAGGCTGTCACTACAAGAATTCAGTGTAAGTGCATTCACGATGAGTCAGGGCACTTGCCATTTCTCATTTACCGCCGTTCCTGAACCATGCTGTTATCGCCATCTCTAGCTTCAGCTTGCATCACACTTCTGCCGAATGGAAGCCAGCAACGCCTTGATCAATCAAAGCTTGGAGTTGAGCATTAGTGACAATGTGGTAGGGATTGTTTGTGGTGGCCCGGGTGTTTTCCTCGTTGGTTCTTCTTCTTGTTGGTAACATTTTCTTTCTTCAAAATCACAAGGAATTAAAGACACGTAGATTTCCACACACTCATAAACTAACGTGACATATGCATAATAAGTAATATGAGATCACCATCCCACAGCGAATTATACAAACAACTAAAGGGAAATCAACAATGACATAAATAAAGTCAACATCCATACACAACAACATGATAATCATACATGATGGTCCTGATTACAACATTTTTCAAGTTACAAATGAGATACAAAAACTGAAAATATGGACGCTAAGGCGGTGTAGCTGTGATCAAAATGAGCCCAAGTTTCGTGTATTTCCTCCAAATGTCATCCAAGTGCTAAAAACCTAAAAACAAACGATTAAGCACATAATCTGGGCATATTTGCATGATTTAGGGGGTTAAATGACCCTGAAATAGTGTATAAAATGACACCTCATCAGTGATGGACCAAGCTTATCAATATCCTTATAGAATCTATTTTCTAAATCTAACACGCTTTCACATCCTCTCCTAACTTCATCATCACTAAGTAATACCCTAGATGACAACAAGTCATGTCCTTCACTAGTCAAGTCATCTATTTTTGGATATGGTGTTTTAAAAGTGACTTCTCTAATTTCGTCTGTGAATGTAATCAATCCCTTTTCTCTATCTAGTATTAACTAGTGGTCTCCATAAAAGGTCAACAAAAAACTACTTGTGATAGGCTAGGGTCAATATTTGCTTCAACATTCTCCTAGATAGTCAAATCTATAACATAACTCATGTTTCCTACAAACACATGCATATCTATTCCAATTCCAAGAAAGTTTAACCCTCTATGTTCATACCCTTGACTCCTAATAGTGTTATAATAAGCTAAAGACAAAACATTCATAGGTAAATCTAAATCGATGTGTGCATTGGCAATGAACTTACACCCTATCATGCATGAGATTTTTAGGTTACTAGGATCCCCCTTTTCAATTCTAAAGTCAAAATTTAATGAACAACTTGGCATTTTCTCTATCAAGGACTCATAGACCGATTCATCGCGTACATCGACTAAATCATGGGGTTGCTTATATTCCATCCATTCCTCTTCTCCTCCTAATTCAGGTTCATGCTTGTATGCCTCATTTTCAAATCACTATTCTTATCATCATTTCCTATGTCACTTGACTCTCCTTCTTCTTTCATTATCTTAGAAACCTCGGGTTCCCTCTCTACAGTTTTCTCAGCCTCCACTTCTAAGTGACGATCATCACTATTGATTGCACAAGATTCTAAGATTTCGGTTTCCTTGGGTTCATCCTCCTTTCGTACTATGGTGATTATATTAACAAAGTGAATGCGTTTTGGAGATGAGGAGTTCCTATTTTCTTCTCTTAAAGATGATTGTGCTTGGTGTTTTGGGGAAAAGAGTTTCGATGGACTCTTGATAGTTCATTTGTTCGGAAGTACCTCGCTATCTTGGTAATCATGGTAAAAAACATTAGCGTAAACCATGGAACTTTTAGCAATGTCACGAGTGGGTGCATTGTCCAATTTTTCTGAAACCACCTTCCATAATGTGTTGATCTTATGGATTACTTCATCTTGTTGTTGCTTGAGTTGGGTCCCAAGACTAGATAGCCTACTTTTTTGATGAAAATCAAAATCAGATAATACCCTTTAAGTTTTTGCTTGGTAATTGAAAAATCCATAAGGCACATTGGAAGTATATGTTGAGAATGAGCCAATTGAGGGACTTTTAAAAGTTTGAGTTCATGCCCAGTTGAAGTTTGGTTTGTGCCCAGTTGAAGTTTGGTTTGTGCTTTTAAGATGTCATTTCTAAGTATGGTAGTTCTTCCTGGTAGGAAAAACTTAGTAAGGAAATGGGTAGTGATATCCTCCCAAGTGGAGATGGATCCCGCGAGTAAATGTTGAAGCTAATTGCTAGCTTGATCGCGAAGGGAAAATTGAAATAAACGTAGTCGTGTCCTTTTCCTATTTGCACCATTAAGGTCAAGTGAGTCCACAAGTTTTAAAAAATCCTTAAGGTGTTGGTTTGGATCTTTGGACTAGAGTCCGTGGAATGCACATCCGTTTTGCACCAACCGGATGGTGTCAGATCGTAGACGTAACACATTGTATCCTTTGGGGAAGCTCAATAGTTTTTTGATAGCCCTCGTGGCTTGGTCGGGAATAATCTCCTAAAGTACGGTGGTTGATTTTCGTCTCCCATGATGGTTAACGAAAGAAAAGGTTACAAAACAAAGGCAACGAAGAAAAGATAGACTACAAGAAAGCTAACCTAAAAGAAAATAAAAATCTCACTTGATAGAATTCTTGTGAGAAGACTTAAGCTAGATAGAATCCGAAACCTAAACTAATACCCGGCAGCGGCGCCAAAAACTTGATAGCGGATTATTGCAAAACCCTGAAAGAAGTTTTACAATCCTCCTAGGCAGAGTACCTAATTGTTGCAGTGTAGTATAGGCAAGACTCAGAGGATTGATCGTTCTCTAGGGGAATACTGAGGTAGGTTCGAATCGTATGTCACTAAGATCTAAGGGTTAAGGGAATAGTATTTTTGTGTTTTTATATTTTTTTAGAAAGCGAGTTAATATCTCAGGTTTTGAAGGGGGTCTTGATTAAACTACTAACTACTCTTAAATGCAAGAAATGTAAATTGGTGGGAAACTCGTATAAGTAAACAAACATGCTTACTTAATCATGCACTACTCCCTAGTTGCTCTCTCTAACTTATTGCATGTCACCCTCGTTAGTGTAATGTGTAAGTATTCCCCTTTTTCTATTGCAAGTTGGTTAGAAACGCGTCTATGTGACCACCTAAGTAAGGGCTCCTAGAACACACCTCGCTCACCCAATAGTAAATCACGCGCAATAAACAGTTAATTATTTATCCTCCCAAATGTGAGGGATTCACTAAATCTAATCATGTTTCCCTATACGTCTATGCTAATGTAATATCTTATAGCTAGTTTTCTAGAGCCTAAAGTTCACACCACTAACAAGAAGCAATAAAGTTAAGGATCACAACAAGGTTTCATGCAATCATAAGCAAACACTAATCGATTTAGCCTAGCATATTAATACAAAGAAAAGTAAAACAAGTAATCACAAAACACATAGACATATTGTAATGATTAAATGAATGGAATAACCTAAATTCTATTAAACATGTGAGTATGCGAGTACAAAAGGGTTAGAAAACCCTAAAAATCGTCCAATATGACTACCCCAAAAGTTCTCCCAAGTTTTCACACGGATTATGAAAACATTATTGGGATGTGCTCATGTCATACAAATATTTATACGGCTATTAATATATAAGCATGCGGGGGTCACACACCTATACACTACAATATCATTTTATCAGTATATGTATAATAATACAGGTGTATATTTGTTATATATGTATTTAATATATGATCTGACGGTGGAATACTAAATATTCGTTAATTAGTTCGTTTACGAATAATTAAATATAAGGCTTTTTAGTTAATGCGTAATTAAAAGTAATTATACATAAATATTAAAAAGGTCAAAAAGTCAACACCAAGGGGTGTTGGTGTGGGTTTTGACCGGCCTAAGCCCAATAGGGGTGTTCATGGGTTTTGAGTTAGCTTTGGCCCTAAGCTAAGTATTTTAGGTATGCCCTAATTCACCTATTATATAAGGAGGGGTCATTAGCTCATAATTCTCATCCCACTCTTATCTTCTTCTCTTGTGTGGTCGAACAAAACAAATACCCCATTGAAAGGGAGTTTGAAGTTTGACTACATCTAGTATTCTTTGTTCATTGGTTTGTGAAATTAGCATTTAGGTGATATTGGTTAATGTGTAGTGTGGATACACGTGGAGGTTGTTTACTTTAGTAACTAGAAGAGGTTTTGGTATTTGCACGGGTTTAATACACGTGCGTATTCTCAAGAAGCTCTGGTTCTTCACATAGCTTGGTTGCTATTCGGTATGTTTTCTTTTTATGGTTTTATGTTAATTATAGTTGCCATATAAGTTTAATTCCGCTGCGTAGCTCGTATAATATTATGTGTAATATTAGGTTATAAGATAACGATTTCCTATAAACATAAGGTTTGTATATATAGTTTTTGGGCTCTGACGGCGTCGTTGGGGTTTTGTGACGCCGTCAGCCCGTCAAATCCCTTTAGGGTTTCTTCAATCCGCTACTGGTGATGTCGTCATTACTTCTTGTGACGCCGCCACTAGGGCATTGTGACGGTGTCTCTTTTGGTGACGCCGTATCCACACACTGAGAAGTCACACTTTGTGTCTAAAAATCCACTTACTAGCCATATTTGGTGAAGACGTCATGATGGGAGTCGCCAGCTTGAAAAGTTGTATTTTTGTCCAGTCTCTTCCCGAATCTAGCCCAGGTTACGTGCTTTTCTTCCAAGTGCTTCCCAAATGCTAATTACACAAAAAGAAAGGATTTAATGTAATAGAGCGTATTTGCATGATTTGGGAGGTTAAATAACCCTGAAAAAATGTATAAAATGACACCACATCAAGAGTCTAAGACGACTGGCCATTTAATCCAAGCTAGTTTTCGAGAATCATGAGTGCCACCCAAACAGAAAGAAGCATACTTTTTTCCAACAATTTCAAGACTGATTCCGGGGCTTTGAAGATTGAGAGATAGTAAATCCTGAGACTTCCAAGAAAGGATTTGATTAAAGTAAGACATCCACCAATAGAAATAAGATTGTCTTTCCATTTGGACAGCCTAACATCAAATCGATCAAGAAGAATCTTCTAGTTAACCGTAAGATTCATGTTAGCGGCAATAGGTAACCCAAGGTAAACAAAAGGGAAGGAGCCTGGAGTACATCCAGTATTATTAGCCATAATACTCACCTCATTATCAAGAACACCGACACCATAAACATTAGAGTTGTGAATGTTGATTTTAAGCACCGATGCAAGATAGAAAACCTGAAGAACGCGAATAATATTATCCATATCAAGAGAGCTCCATTTCATAGTAATAACAACGTCATTAGCGTAAAATATATAGGATAAGGTAATATTCGAGGAACCAATTTTGATACCACGAACCAATCCAGAGTAGGATGCTTCCATTAAAGCCATGTGGAGCCCTTTCATAACAAGGATAAATCAAAAGGGCGATAGCGGATCTCCTTGCCTTAAGTAATGTTTAGTAGAAAATTTGGATGTAGGACTTCTGTTAACCAAGATAGAAGTCCTAAAAGATTCTAAGCATGCTTTAATCCAAGACTTCTAAATGTGACCAAAACCAAGATGATGAAGGACAAAATCTAGGTATTTCCAACTGATGAAATCGAAGGCCTATTCGAATCAACTTTAAAAATAAGAATCTTTTTCTTTCGTTTTTTGTACCAATCAATCATCTCATAAGCATAAGAGGGCTATCCGGAATCTAACGACCTGAAATAAAGGCGGACTGCTCATGACTTACAATTTTGTCCACCACTTTGGCCAGCCGATTAGCTAAAATTTTGGCAATGATTTTGTAGTGAATAATGATGAGGGAAATGGGTCGGTAGTCTTTAACATGAATAGGGTTACTAACCTTCGGAATAAGGGTGATAAAGGAAGAATTATAACCCATCGGCTTCTTCTTCGATTCAAGGAACTTGGTCACAAACACTTTGATATCATATTTTAGAAGCTCCCAATATCGTTTAATGAAACCGAAAGTGACACCATCAGGTCTGGGAGCTTTATTGCTGTCGTAATCCCAAACATTAGATTTAATCTCTTCCAAATAGACGTCCTTCTCAGAAGCTCATGATCAGAACGGATAAGATTAGATAGAAATGATGTGGAAGGAAACTCAGTCATCGAATCATAGGGCTGGAATTTCTCTTTAAAAAAATCAGAAACATCTCCTTAACTTGATGTGGATCAGTAATCCAAGTAACTTTATGCATGATGCCTTGAATAGAATTGGTTATACGTTTTTTATTCACTAAACCATGAAAGAATTTGGAGTTTTCGTCGCCTTCGATGTCCTACTTGATAAGATATTTTTGGTGTAAATCTAGAGCTTCAAGGTTATCAATCTTATCAATCTCATGAATGTTTGATGTGAGATTCACGGTCTTCAAGAGAAGCGGTATTTGAATCGATCTTGGTTTCAAGGTTCTTTAATGCAGCAAGGACCTCCTGTTTATGATGTCGCTCGATAGTTTTAGTAAATCCAAGCCATTCTTTAATTTTAACTTTGAGACATTCAAGCTTGTCATGAGACAAAAGGTTATGGTTGTCACTGTTTTGACCAAAGGAATTCCATTATGTTGAGATAAGATCATCGAAGCCTTCACTATTGAACCATGAGTGATAAATCTGAAGGATGCCAGACCGTAATCAGATTTATTACAATATAGGAGAATAGGGTTATGATCAGACCTTAACCTACCGAGGGAAGTAACTTGAACATCGCGAAGAGCCTCAATCGCAAGATTTGCGACATCCTCTTACGTCATAGCCTAAAGAATCTCCAATTTTAATGATTCTAGTCATCTCATTGATAAGGGAAAAACCTTTGATATCCTTCTTCCTAAATCTGGCAAAGGAGGTGGAACAATTGCTAGTGGATGAATCCTCTTTCTTGTAGTGTTTAAAGCCTGGTGGACAGCTTAAATCATACGAACTTGTTTCATTTGAAGATTGATGTTGAGCGTTTTTTGTTTCTTCCGCATTCTGGTTATCATTCTTCTCATTATTGGGTTCATTGTTATCTTCAGAGTTCACATCATTATGCCCTTTATTGTTGTTTAAGTCATTTATGAGATCATCTAATTCATCAACGGAATTCACATCCTTAGGGATTTCAGCCTTCTTTTCTTTATTTTTGTCTTTTGTAGATTGCAAGTCTATAGAGTCGTCGAGGATATTAATACTCCATATGCCTATTTCTTGAACCTGGACATCAAATGTTTCCCCATGAACTTCAACATGAACTTTTTCTAAAACAAACTGATGAGATTTGGTTGCAACACAAACTCTACCCATACATATAGCTGCCGATTGTTTGGTTTCAAAAAACATAAATTTTCCAAACATACACGCAACCTTTTTGAATGCAGAGATCCCCAAGCACATAATGGAAGGCCACTTATTTCAATCCATATTAAGCATTCATTAACCTTAAAAGAGGGTGAGACAGTTTTAAAAGCTGATGATAAACCTTTCATGAAATCTTCGGCTTAAAAATTTCCGTGCAAGGCTGTTGATGGGAATAAAATCCAAATCCATAAGTCGCATACATGATGGATTTTTAAGTTCTTAAAGCCCTTTGTTCTACATTTCTTGTATATATTAATCATAGAATCCACTTCCTTTAGCTTGACCAGTAAAACCCTAGAAGAGTCATCAATGCTTACAAGGTCTTGGTCCTTGAGAGAGATGGGTCGTATATTGATAGGAGTGGGTGAATCACCTGTCGAGTTAGAGCCATGAACCACATATGCAAAAGATGGTTTACCAGAAGGCATATTGGTGAAGGCAGGCATGGTGGTTTTAGGTATATGATTTTGTTGTCTCTTGTTTGATTTGTTAGGGTTTAAATTGGTGCCAATAGGATTCTGTCTTTGGTATTTTGCTACTATAACAAACAGGTGGAAGCTCCTGATCCAAACATTTGATAATGACTGTATAAACTTAGACATATCATACACCCCCAAGAAACGGATAAAGCCAAAGCGTTTACCTCATTTTGATCTTTTCTTTGCGATGAATGTGTCTGCCAGGCGATCGAAGGGCAAGAAGGTGTTCCATAGTTCTTTTTCGTTGGTAGATTCAAGAAAATTAGTGACATAAAAAGAAGATGCCACCTTTTCCAGATCTTGTTGAAATGGATTGCCGATAGATTTAGTGATACTGTCTTTGTTTTTCTGAAAGATCCAGGTCCATCTATTAGCGTCAGTGTTGTGTGATGATCTTCCCATCTTGAATGTCCCTCCCCACCTAATGGTAATCGGAGAAGGAATCAAAGATCTGAAAATTATGGAAGATGGCAGTTTTAGGGTTTTTTTTGTATATTTTAAAGTTGTATCTCTTTTTCTTCTTTTCATTTGCTTTCTATATATGCTTGGAATATATATAACTTGCAATTTTTTTTATAAAACTTGAAATGAAACACAAACCATTTTAAAACTAAATCCTTGATTTAGTTTAAAGTTTAAATATGATTTTAAACTAAATCCTTTTTTTATATAAATAACACTTAATCTTGTTATGTTTGTTAATTATTTTATGTATTGTTACTACAAGAAAAAGGGGTATTTAGGAGGGGGGGGGGGGAAACAGTGCCAAATAACCAAAAAGCATTTGGCATGACTCTCGCATGCTTTTGGCTCCGTCTAAAATATAAGGGTGCCAAATACATTAGGGCCGGGTTAAAACCGTGCCAAATACATGGGACGGTTTAACTTCAGGTGTCCAAACTAATATTTTTTCCACTTAGGTTATATATTAGTCTTTAAAATGGACAACTTGACACACATAAAATGAAAACAATGATTAGACTTAAGTTAAGAAAGGTTTTTAACTTGTGTTACGAAGGTTGAATGCATGCTTCCTCGTACACACTTTTTGATCACGTATTCATCAAAATTTATACCCGTCACAAATTTAAGTCACACCGTCTAAGTTTTGAGATCACTTGCAATTACTTTTTACATTGCATGAGACGTAGGTGAACTATAACCCAAGGTGACTATTCTCTATGCGTGAGACCTAGATATATTTTCACATGTTCTCAAATTGGATGACTTAATCGAGTTAAGCAAGTGAGATCCTTAACCCGGGGCATAGAGGGACTAAACATGCCAACTTGACATTAGTAGCTCGTTCACTAATACCACAAGTCCTATAAGGATCTAAGAGTTGCACTTGTCATGAAATTAGTGAACGCCACTTACCTATTGAATCTACTATTGCTAACAGATCAACTGATGTGATGGTGGAACCTCAATGAGGATCTTAGCCTTTTCGTAAAATTAATTGTTTTAATATTGTAAACTTGAGTAGTTAATTTTAAAAAGGATTAATTATTGAAAATACTAAACTTTTAAACTTTGTTTATTTTATAGATGACTATAAATCAAATCACGAGCAACTCAATCAAGTCAATTCTCAAAAAGGAGAAACTGAATGGTAGCAACTTTTTGGACTGGTATCGCAACATGAGGATTGTCCTCAGGTATGAACAAAAGTTGAACCATTTAGAAGAGGCCATATCTGAAGCGCCTCCTGCTACTGCAACTGTTGCTGTTCGTAATGCCTACACTCGTAGGGTTAACGAACAACAAGAAGTATCTTGTCTTATGCTGGCGAGCATAACCCTCGAGATCCAAAAGAACTTGGAGGATCGTACCGCATTTGACATCCTACATGAATTAAAAATAATGTTCCAACAGTAGGCTGAGCAAGAATTGATTAAAACTGTCAAGATATTTCATGCTTGCAAGCAGGAGGAGGGGCAATATGTTAGTTCAAATGAGCTATTTGATTGAATTCTAATTATACCTAACAAGAACAAAATCACACTTATGTGTTAAAGGTGAAAGGCTACTTAGACCAAATGGAGCGCCTTGGTTACCCCATGCCCCTAGTTCTTTGTGTGAACTTGATTCTTACTTCACTCTCAAAGGGATATGACCAGTTCATTCAGAACTATAACATGGATAGCATGGGGAAGACCATACCTTAACTACATGTTATGCTAAAACTTGTAGAGAAAAGTATACCAAAGAAATCTCTGGCGGTCCTAGCAATAAGTCAAGGTCAAATTTAGAAACCTAAACTGCAAGCTCGAGGAAAGGGAAAGGGAAAGGGCAAGAGTAAATTAGCTTACGCCCCCAACTAGAAGATTCCCCCACCTGCGAAAAAGGAGCATCAGGCTAAGGACCCAGTGTGCCATCACTATCATCAGCTTGGACACTGAAGTAGGAATTGTCCTCTATATTTGGCAGAGTTGAAGAAGCGCAAAGCTAGCACGTCTGGCAAATCAGGTATCTTCACTATAGAACTATACTCTTTTCCTAAAACTAATTTCTAGATTTATGACACTGGTTGTGGTACTCGCATTTGTAATACAATTAAGGGGCTTAGGGGAAGTCAAAAGTTGAATAAATATGCTTTGGATCTGTACATTGGCAATGTCAATCATGTTGCTGTCGAAACCATAGGGAGCTTTAATTTTATCCTCCCTAGTGGAATGATTCTTGTATTGGACAATTGTCATTTTGAACCCTCTAATACTAGAGGCATTATTTTACTTTCACGTTTATTGAATAATGGTTTTATTTATAAATTTACAGATGATGGTGCTATTTTCAGTTTCTAGGGATAATTTATTTTATTTTAATGCTATTTCTCGTGATTGTATTTTTGAGATTGATATGCATAATCATGTATCAAATGAGCATTCTATTTACACATGTAACAACAAGAAATACAAGCGCAACTTGGGTTATACTTTTCTATGGCATTGTCATCTTGGTCATATAAACAAGAAACGCATTACAAAGCTGCAACATGACGGGTTTCTTAAGTTGATTGACAATGAGTCATTTGATGTATGTATATCTTGCATATTTGGTAAGATGGCAAGAAAGCCTTTCACCTATGCAGGCGAAAGGGCTAATAAACTACTTGGACTCATATATAGTGATGTATGTAGCCCATTTAGAGCCACGTCTAGAGAAGGGCCTAACTACTACATTAATTTTACTAACGACTTCAGTAGATATGGTTATGTTTACTTGGTTAAACATAAACACAAAGTCTTTGAAATGTTCAAGACATTCCAAAATGAAGTAGAAAATCAAATATGAAAGACTATCAAAGCGCTTCGATCTGATCGAGGAGGCGACTAAATAAGTCAAGAGTTTTTAGATCATTTGAAGAGTCATGGGATTGTCTCACACCTTACTTCTCCCTACACACTACAACATAATGGTGTGTCCGAGAGGAAAAATCAAACTTTGCTTGACATGGTTTTATTTATGATGAGTCTAACGACTCTTCCAATGTACTTTTGGGGTTATGCTCTAGAGTCTGATGCACACATACTCAATATGGTTCCCACCAAGAAGGTTGATAAGACACCATATGAAAAATAACACAAGAAAGTCCCGAATCTGTCTTACTTGAAGGTCGGGGGTTGTGAGGCTCTCGTTAAATGAGACACACCAAACAAAGTTGAATCCAGATCTATCAAGTGCATCTTCGTAAGATACCCAAAGGAAACGATGGGTTACTACTTCTACACCCAACCCAATGACAAAAATTTGTTTGCACGTATTGCCTGAGTTTTTGAAAACAGTCTCGACTTACAAGAAGAAAGTGAGAGCAATGTAGACTTTGATGAAATTCAAAGGCAAGATGCACGACCTTCTGAGAACACTAGCGAACATCACCCAGATGCCAAAAATGAAAAAGTGATGTAAATCTGATCGTAGATCCGCAAGGATACCTGAAGCACCTAAACGATATGGTTTTTATGTTGATGATGAGGAACATGAGTTAAGGGATCATGGTGAACCTACTAACTATCAAGCTGCATTATCGGATCCTGAATCTGATAAATGGATTTAAGCTATGAATGCAAAAATGCAATCCATGAAAGACAACCAAGTCTGGAACTTATTTAATCTTCCTCCTAACTGTAAGACTGTTGGGAGTAAATGGCTCTTCAAGAAGAAGACCGATATGGATGGCAACATACACACCTATAAAGATCATCTTGTAGCAACTCAAATTGACGGGGTTGACCATGAAGAAACCTTCTCGCCTGTTGCAGACATCAAATCTATTAGGATTCTTATAGCCATAACCGTGTTTTATGACTATGAAATTTGGCAAATAGATGTCAAGATCGCCTTCTTGAATGGTCACCTAAACGAAGACGTTTATATTGTGCAACCTGAGTGTTAGAAACACAAAAAGTATCAGTCACTTCCAATAATAGTTAGTCGAAGCCCGTAGTTAGTCAATATAATGTTTAGTAATCTAATAGGGCCAAAAGGCCCATGGAAATCCCACAAAGCTAACATGGCCGGCCCAAATAGTAGTATAAATACACATCTCCATGCCTTGGAGAGGTGGTTGGTTGTTCATTATTCACACACTTAATACATTTTTCTTTCATGTTTACTTGTTTTGGTTTGTGTCTTTTACTTCAAAAAAGGCCTCGTTTTTTGATTTTTTTTTCTTGTTTTCTAAGCTTAAATTCCACACTAAAAGATAATCTACATAGGTAGCTTTGATCTAGTATCCTTGGATATAGGTGTGTGTGCTTAGATTCATACAAAAATAACTTATTTTGTGTCATTTGGGTTCGTTAGCTTTATAAAGGTCAAAATCTTGATTTTAAAATTTTCAGCTTAAAAACCTTAAAGTTTTCATTTTTCTTGTCCCTATAGGCTTAGTAACACTTTTGGTACAAAAATTTTCAGAAAACAATCGTCAAAAACTTGTTTTTTTAGGTTTTGAAAAGTTGGGTTTTTGTGGTGTGCCGATCTAGTGATTTTCAGAAGCAACCGATCTAGTTCCTTCAGAGGTGCTGATCTAATAATTGTCAAAAGCAACCGATCTAGTTCCTTCATAGGTGTCGATCTAATAATTGTCAGAAACTACCGATCTAATCAGTTTCAGAAGTACCGATCTAATCAGTTTTCAGAAGCTACCGATCTAATTGTTTTCTGAAGCCACTTATCTAGCACTACCGATCTAGTAGATTTTAGAAAAGCACCGATCTAGCAACTTTTAGAAAGCACCGATCTAAGTATTTTTATTGCAGACAACTGATCTAAGTGTTTTTCCAAAGACCACCAATCTAGTTGTTTTCATAGACCACCGGTCTAGTGTTTTCTTGTTGAACCCGATCTAAACAATTCTCAAAACTTAAAAAGACAACCTTAATTAAAACACAATTTCTTTCTACCACCGTTCGATCCGACAATAATCTTTTAACATACAAATTTCTCAATGACGACTCTTGCTGACAAAGCGATTCTTTCGGGTGCTGAAAATCGTCCACCTATGTTGGAAAAAGATATGTACGATTCTTGGAAAAGCAGAATGGAGCTATATATGATGAATAGACAACATGGAAGAATGATTCTTGAATCCGTTAAAAATGGTCCACTCATCTGGCCTACAATTGAGGAAAATGGAGTGACTAGACCAAAGAAATATTCTGAGTCATCTGCTATGGATGCAATTCAAGCTGATTGTGATATCAAGGCAACAAATATCATTCTCCAAGGATTACCACCAGAGGTCTATGCATTGGTTAGCAATCATAAAGTCGCCAAGGAACTTTGGGAAAGAATTCAACTTCTCATGCAAGGAACATCATTGACGAAACAAGAAAGAGAGTGTAAGCTTTATGATGAATTCGATAAGTTTGCTTATAAGAAGGGGGAAACACTACGTGATTTCTACTTGAGATTTTCACTGCTACTCAATGACATGAACATCTACAATATGAAACTGGAACAATTTCAAGTGAACACCAAGTTTTTGAATACTCTTCCTCCTGAGTGGAGCAAATTTGTGACAGATGTCAAACTGGTTCGGGATCTGCACACAACTAACATTGATCAACTTCATGCGTACTTGGGACAACATGAATTTCATGCAAATGAAGTTCGTTTAATGCATGAACGCAACTCAGATCCACTTGCTTTGGTTGCAACCCATCAGATGACCCAGTCTCCTTATCAAACTCATCAGTACTTATACCAAAACTATCAATTTCAACCACAAGTTTCACTATATCAATCTCCATAATATGGATCACCTTATCAGTCTCAACAATACTTAAGCAATCAATCATCAACACCTCTTTCAATCACTTATCCATCCAATAATTATCAATCATCAGTTCACCACAACGCTTATTCTTCACCATCATCAATCCCTCAAATTAAATATGCTCTCATAGTTAACCAACAACAACAACAACCTGAATTTCCCTCACTAGACTTAGGTCTAACTGTTCTGGTGTTCAAGCAAGGTGATGATCCCATTGATGCCATTAACCATATGATGTCATTCCTATCAGCTGTCGTCACATCTCGCTATCCTACTACCAACAATCAGCTTAGGAATTCGTCAAACCTTAGGCAACAAGCCACCATTAATGATGGTAGAATTACTTTACAACCAGTTCAGGGGAGACAAATTTCTTTTGCTTCGGGTATAAGTAGAACCTACACTCCAAGAGCAAGTAGAAGCAGTATTTCTTGGTTTTTATCATGGCGGATTCTGTGAAGGATATGACGACGAAGTTTGGAAAGTTGGACAAGTTCGAGGGCAGTGACTTTAGGCGTTGGCAAAAGAAGATGCAGTTTCTTCTCACAACTTTGAAGGTTGCATATGTTCTGAGTACCCCCAGGCCAGAGTTTGTTGAAGAGGAGACGCTGGAACAGACAAGGAAACGATGCAAGTGGGACAATGACGATTATACATAGAGTCGAGGGCACATCTATAACGAATGTATCGATGCTTTATATTTACGTATCCCAAAACTTGAATCGGCACAGGAGTATATGGATCAACTTGAAGCCAAATCCATGGCATAAGATACTTCGTAGTAAATTTCTTATCAGAATTATAACAAATACATAATGGATTGATTCAAGTTCTCTATGAACAATATCACGAACTCCTTCAATTCTGGGATAATACACTCATCATAGTTTGTTCATGGCCGAGTCTGTCTCGGATGCTAATTATCAAAGACAAACATCCACCATCAAAGGAAGGGATTACAACACATTTTAACACACAACACTGAAGAGTTGACTCACCTTAACAAGAAGCCACTTCCGCATAGAGGAAAACTCTTAAGGGGATGGAAAGAAAGGTAGGGAAAGTGCAAGGGTAAAGAAATTGCTGATCATCTTCTGTGAATAAGGATAAGATTGATAAGTAACATAGAAAACAATAAAAAACACCAAGGGAAACAAAAGGGACATATTCCATGAGAAAAAAGAATGATTCCAACAAAAAGTCTAAGATGGCGTGTTAGAAGTGTGGAAAACCTGGTCATTTCAAGAAGGATTGTCAGGTTAAGAAGAACAATGGTGTAAGCACTTCTGGATCGGGACAAGGGCCTAAGGACCCAAGTCCACAACAAGGCGTGATTTCTGACCAAGTTATAATGTCCTTTAAATATTATGTAATAAACATATTTAAGAAATATGGTTAAGTACAGGATGAATGAAATTGCTTGGTGATTGACTCGGGGTGCACCTTGTCATGCATGAAAGGATCGTTCTGTATTGTATACCTTTTCCATCCAGTAGAAATGATTCGTTTCCTTTATATGGCGACGAGTCAATCAAACCAAACTTGGACGAAAGTTGTAATAAATTTAGTTCTGGAAAAACAATTACTTTATTTAATGTTGTGTATGTACCGGGGCTTATGAAGAACCTTATGTCCAGCCTCGTGTTGAATAAGTGTGGCTACAGGCAAGTCTATGAATCTGATAAGTATATCTTATCAAGCCATGGTGTATTTATTGGTTTTGGATACTATAATAATGGCATGTTTATGTTAAATCTTAATAAAGTTCCTAGTAGTATTAATTCTGTCTATATGGCTTATTCTCATGTTGTTGATTCTAAATTATGGCATGCTCGTTTAGGATACGTTCATTATCAACGTTTGCATAATATGTCTAAAGATAGTTTAATACCTTCATTTGAAATGAACATGGAAAAGTGTAATACTTGCATGCTGACTAAGATCACTAGACAACCTTTTAAAGATATAAAAAGGAATTTTGTTTTGCTAGAATTGATACATAGTGACTTATGTGATTTCCCAGCACCTCATCTATAGAGCAACAAAAATATATTTGTTTACTTATATAGAAGATAGCCTCTAGATTTTGTTATGTTACTATTGCATGGCTAAAGATGAAGCCTTAGATAAATTTAAAATCTATTAAAACTAAAGTAGAGTCTTACAACCAAAAAACAAAAAATTTTGTTAATTAAAGACTATACGCACAGACAGAGGTGTGAATATTTTCCTCATCATGATCCTAGTTATTTCCAATCTGTAGGATTTTATGGCTAAAACAACGGCTCCCCCCCCCCCCCCCCCCCCCCCCCCCCCCCCCCCGCCCCCCCCCCCCCCACCCCCCCCCCCCCCCCCCCCCCCCCCCCCCCCCCCCCCCCCCCCCCCCCCCCCCCCCCCCCCCCCCCCCCCCCCCCCCCCCCCCCCCCCCCCCCCCCCCCCCCCCCCCCCCCCAACCCCCCCCCCCCCCCCCCCCCCCCCCCCCCCCCCCCCCCAAAAAATGGGGGGGGGGGGGGGGGGGGAAAAACAAACAAACCCAACAAAAAAAAACCCACCCCCCCCCACCCCCCACCACCCCCCAAAAAAAAAAAAAAAAACACCCACCCACCTTTAATCCAAAACAAATTGGGTTATAAAGAATAATTTGCTTTAAAAAAGGAAATGGTTAATACAGTATGAGACACATGTTAATCGTACTCAGGGATTAAGTTAAAGGATTTTGGGAGAGGCCATGTTAAACGACTTGTTATTTGCTAAATAGGTTCCTAACCAAAAATAACAAGGTTACCCCATATGAACTTTGGTATAAAAAATGACCTAACTTGTCTTATTTGCGAGTTTGGGGTTGTCGGGCTGTCGTTAGACTTCCAGAACCCAAAAAGAAAATTTTGGGTGAGAAGGGTATTGATTGCATCTTCATTGGATATGCTGAGCATTCAAAGCAATATAGGTTCTATTTATTAACCTAATGATTTTGTATCTGTTAATTGCGTTATAGAATCTAGAGATGCAATATTGCTGAGAATAGGATTCTCTTCAATACCTAGACTAAAGGACATAGTATATAGCTCTAATGGAACTCAAGGTGGAGACCTACCAGGTGAAACTCCAACTGCGATTCCAAACCTCGGAGAAGTAAAAGAGCTCGGTAAAGCTAAAAAATATGGCTATGATTTACAACTTATATTTTTAGTTTGAGGGATCAAAGAGATGAGAATTGTTTCTCAAATATTCTTACTAATATACATTAAAGAAAGAGACCAAAGACCTTTAATGAAGCTATGAAATCCCAAGATGTTGCTTTCTGGAAAGAAGAAGTTGTTGATGAAATAGGATCAATAATGGAAAATAACACATGATCTGACCTACCACCAGGTTGTAAACCTTTAGGGTGCAAATGGATCTTCAAAAATAAGATGAAAGCTGATGGTACTATCGACAAATTTAAAGCTCGATTGGTAATCCAAGGCTTTAGACAAAAAGAAGGGATCGATTACTTCGATACTTATGCACCAGTTGCTCGTATCTCCACTATTAGATTGTTGATAGCTTTGGCAGCTACTCATAATTTAGTGATCCATCAAATGGATGTCAAAACAGCATTCTTAAATGGTGACTTGGAAGAGGAGATTTATATGAAGCAACCAGAAGGATTTGTTATGCCAGGTAATGAGCACAAAGTGTGTAAGTTAATTAAATCTTTGTATGGACTCAAACAAGCCCCTAAACAGTAGCATCATAAGTTTGATGAGGTTGTTTTGTCTAATGGATTTGTGTTGAATCAATCAGACAAGTGTGTATACTGCAAATTTGATGAATCTGGTAAAGGAGTTATCATTTGCTTATATGTTGATGACATGTTGATTTTTGGTACTGACCAAACCCAAGTTGATAAAACTAAAGAGTTTTTGTCCTCGAATTTCTCTATGAAAACATGGACGGAGGCGGATTGATTCTGTGGAATAAGAAAAAGCGTAGAAACAAGGGTCTTGCGATTACACAATCTCACTACATTGAGAAAATTCTCAAGAAGTTTAATTATGAAGGTTGTGGTCCAGTTAGTACTCCTATGGAAGCAGGTATTAAACTAGTGCCCCATATGGGCAAACCTATTAATCAACTTGAATATTCAAGGGCTATTGGTTGCTTGATGTATGCTATGACAAGCATAAGGCCAGGTATTGCTTATGCTGTCGGAAAATTAAGTAGATTTACTAATAATCATAGTAATCACCATTAGGAAGCAATTATTAGAGTATTCAAGTACTTGAAAAAGACAATGGATTATGGTTTGTCTTATGTTAGATTTCCTTCGGTTATTAAAGGTTATTCTGATGCAAGTTGGATAACCAATAGTGAAGATCATACTTCTACTACTGGTTGGGTATTCTTGCTAGGTGGAGGTACCATTTCATAATAGGATTCTACGAAGCAAACTTTGCATTACTGATACGACGATGGAACGTGAAGTTTGTAGCTTTAGCTGCTGCAGGAAAGGAGGCAGAATGGTTAAGGAACCTTATCTATAGATTTCCTTTGGTGGCCTAACCCAAATTTAAGCCCCCCCCCTTCCTATATCTAATGCCATTGTGATAGTGTTGCCACTTTGGCTAAGGGCATATAGCCAAATTATTACAATGAAGAGTCTATACACTAGGTGTTAACACACAGGGTTCGTGAGTTTTTAAATTAACAAAATGTGAGTAGATTTCTAATGGATTCTGTTCATTCTCAACTAAACTGGCCAGATCACTAGACTAAGGAAATTAGCTAAGATACATTTAGTGCGACAAGTCTGCTATCCGGATGGGAATAAAGCCGTTTAAAAATCTCTAAAAACTATTGAGACAGTATCCAATTAATTATATCTACATCCAATCCCTTTCTAATTCAATGTAAGAAAAAGAAGAAGCAAGAAATCCAATGATGAAGAGAGCCTTAGAGGTAGAGACAATTAAAAGATTGGAACACATTGTAATCACATCATCTGAAGTGGCGCGTTGGGAGCAGACGAGAGAGGGATTCCCAAGGAGCGAGTGGGGGGTTGGCTATGGGTGGGGGGGGGGGGGTGGGTGGGGAGGGGGTGGAGGTGGGACGTGTCGGATTGGTAATAGGGGGGTATTGAGAAGTTTAGGAACTTCGGGTTATGTGTGGGCGGAGAGAGCTTTATGAGAGTCAGAGAAGTATTCTTGAGTAGCTAGGGTATACGGGCGGATGAGTATTTGAATAGTACAATTGCAGTCTGGACATCTATAAGAAACGGACCTACATAGTGCATAGCGCATACTTCAAAAGGCGGCGGCCGTACTCGCCGCTTGAAGGAAGCTATGACTTGAGTACTCAAATCTAATGTGTGTCTAGGGGGGGGGTGGTGTGATAGGGGGGGGGGGGGGGGGGGGGGGGGGGGGGGGGGGGGGGGGGGGGCGCGACTATCTGCCTTGTCACTGTGTAGTGATAATGGGAGAATGCTTGCAAGCTGAGCTCCTTTACATGTATCTACACGATGCCTCACTTGAGTAATGGTGATCTAGTCGCTTCTACGTGCTCAACTTAGATAAGGGACGACTACATTTAAATTACGGTAAGGTGAAGTGGACATGTACATTGTGTTGCTAAAACCTATCGCCGAAGGAAGACTATACTGTGTACACTAATTATCCCTATCGCTTTCCTATGCAATGATTGGAACAAACTAACCGCTTGATGGTCTCAATCCGTAGGACACCATAATGTACTCCTCGAAATTGACGCCTCCCTACATATAAATCATTAGACATGGCGACTATGTGCGACATAAAGCACACTACGTCGACCGAGAGGTAGGGTCGGTTAATAGATAGGAACCTAATCTGCCTACTGATCGTTCCCCCAGCAACACACACCATAGGTTGATAATCTTGCTTGCTATTTATGCATGCAGATTCGAAGTGCTGTCATGCAGGCTATGGATAATTAGCTGAGGTAATCACTCAGAACTAGTTAGTAGAAGTACACTATAGCAGACTGATCAACCATAAACTCTACAAACTAAGGCATAAGGTGTACGCAACGGAGTAGCTTGGAGACTATCAGCATATAGCCACTAGGGTCAGGAACTTGTCTATCTTAATTAAACAAGCGAATATTAGGCATCGCAATCTCCAACTACTCATTAATTGAGTCACATCTTATTATACTAAACAATACGGTCATGCTGAGATTATCAGATGGTCTCAGTACAAATATCGTGGTCAATTGTTCTAGTTGCTTATTGCTTAGAAGTCTAGAATAAGATGGAAATGGGAAAGTAATGGAGGTTAGATTCCAGAGCGTTACAGTTGTTAGGTATATGTTACAGGAGCGTAGCGGTAACACTCAGCAATCACTGAGCTGCAGATGCCTTTGTTGTCAATTCGCCGGCATCGTCGACTCTTGACACGGTACAGACTAACATTAAGATGCACTAGAAGGTCTAAGTGCTAGGCCGTAAATCACCTAGTCCCTGATGAGACTAAGCCTCGTATACCGAATAACCAGGATAACAGCTAGCTATAGTTGACTGAGTGCTCGATTGCGACCTTCCATTTTAGCGTGTAGAATAGATTTGAATGACCATGGTCTCACGACAACAATCGTCTTGCGGTATAACAGGCGTAATTACGTTTATTACCTTTCGGAACTCGACTTTTATTTTTCGCATATACTTAACTGATTTGCGTGAACAGCTACGACATTTCAAGCATGTTGTGTCTCGGCTTAACCATCTCATAAACAAGGTGTAGACATTACTTGCAGCGTTAGGTAGTCGTTATTCCCCTGGGCGATGAGGCATATATTAGATTAGCTGAACTTTCATTCATTCTCTTCGTTGCGGGCATTACCGAGGGCGATTACCAAGTGAAACCTGTTACGTCAAAATTGGATAGGTTATATATGAGAGCGGATCCACTTCGAGTCGAGCCCAATTGGCAAGACATGCCAACTTAGTAGATATAGCATATATGTCAAGAATAAGCAATGTTTAGATCTACTTGGTCTAATCGGGACTGGAGTATCGTTCGACATGCGATACATGACACTCTGAACTCCCGTGCAGACGCATATAAGCCTCCATATCAGCCGATGAAGTCAGTCCTTATCACAAGCTATTCATCTCCAACCTAACGGAAGGCTTACCGACGCGAAATTGAGCAACGGACCTGCATCGGGAACCGAGTAGACACTAAGCACTTCGGCTGATGTGCAGCATAAAATAGCTACTCAGCTGGAGCGTTAATTAACATCTAATTGACCGGATTCGTCGAAATCAGATAATGCATCAGTTAGCTTCATGGTGAGCAATATACCTGAGTGAAGATGGTCGAACACATCATTCCAAGCAAGACACTTCTATGCCCTTAGAAAATTCGGATGTTATTGTAGTGGCGAGGTATAATAATCCAAACTAATCCCTAAGAATATTATATCTCAATGAATATGGATTGAATCACTTTCAGATTAAAGTATTCTCGATCACTATTAGGGTGACCTCGGCTGATCAAGAAACCACACCTAGCATCAGATCATAGGTGATAATGCTCATGACACACTACATCACACTCGTTATAGGACTCCTACACAATCACATACATAGCGGACACATCGCGCCTAATTCTCGAGATTAGTACAACAACTCATATTCTGAGATACACACGACGAATACTCTAATGGCGATTGTGACATCTCTGCTCTACATAGTGAATATACTAGACAACATACACTACGAGACACACTCCTAACTTAATACTCTTGCTGCCGCACTAAACATCAATAGAGCAGATAGTCTAACAGATCCGCATATCTGCTGTGTCTATAAGCGAGACAAGTCAAGCATCCGACATAGGTCCACAAAGAATAGTTCTAAGTTGCATTATACGGTCTTAAACCCATGCATGATGAAGGGGGCTCAGGGAGGAGATTGAGAGGTTTGTGTGTGTTACATAAACGGCACACATTCTCTATCTAGTTTTAAATACTCGTCGCTAGCAATGAGTAGACTAAGACTGTGCACCCACAACGACTTCACAGAGTAACTCTCTTAGTCTGAATACTCTTCTCATCATGAAAAGATTATGTGCTTATTTAAGCATGTAATCAGAATTGGAGAGACTGTATGACAGCTAGATGTTGTGAGTGAACATTAACACAATGGCAAAGGTGCGCGCATGCGGATAGGGTTGTTAGTTCTAATTAGTGAGTCTCTCGTCTCACGCGCTTAGAATTCTAGAGTTAGCCTGACACAAAACATCACATCGCAGCCTCCCAGCATCGATGTGATCTCTCTATCATAAGAAATAACAGAGTCAAGACTAATGACAACCTATACGATATCTTAATCATTCTGAACATATGGGTCAATCTGTTCACTGACACCAACAAAACTCACTATGTCCGATCACATATAAGCAAATTATAACTCCTATTATACTGGAGATATCATACGAATGCGTATTTAGGCAGTATGCATCTCTCCTTATTCTTAGTACATGTGTTCATTGGAATCACAACAAGTACAGTTGTTCTTTCAATTCTTAACGAATCCCTTATTCTACGCATAAACAACAACGCTCATCAGAATGCACTTATGTACCCACACGGATATCTTACTGTCTACACTCGTATTTAGAGACGGACTGTTGAGTCACATACAAAAGACATTATTAACTTACACAACTTTGTGCTCATTACTGGCACAAAAACAAAATCTCCTTCTCTTTGCTTCATAAGTAAATCTACCGCTTCCAAGTCACCATTTAACGACACAGTTGTTTGACATCCATTTGAAAGGATCTACTAAACTTTATTGAGTTTAAATAAGCCAACAACAAGTAGTCTAATTGCAACTAACCTACATGATAAAGATCATGGAGACAAATACGAATCAGCATACGTGTAAGTGCATAACTGTATACATAGTTCTACTATCATGATCTGCGATAACTTAGTTGTCTAAAGCCTTCTGATTACTCATAGCGAGACTTTGAAGATATAAATGTCGCATACAGATTACATGCACAGAGTCTATATTCTTCTACAGACACATTATTTTGACAGAGAAGATTCCAAATCTTAGCATAAACGCAGCTACATAAGGTTATTACAGTAACACTGGTGAGCTACGGCTCATTATATAATATCGATCCCGATGATGTTAGCTCCTATTGCCAGTGCTTAATTGTCAACATCAACGTACTTGCTTGCTCCAGAAGAGTCACTACCTACATCGAAGGGGGGGAGGGGGAGGGGGGAGGGGGGGGGGGGGTACACAGCTGTCACAGAATGACAAGATTGACACTCAAAGTTCTTTGGATACCTCTTCTTATACAAGTAAATAGTAAGTACATATTGAAGACAACATCTCACTGACGTTGATCCTCTCTAACATAGATATACGTATTGAGATAAGTAAGAAAAATCATCGACTTGCATTTACTTCTTTGAGAATTGACTATAACTATCCTCTTGTCACATGTTATGTGCATCAAATATATCATATAATAAGAGCGTATGAACTCTAATTAACTCCATCGCGAATTGGTTCTGAGTGCATACTCTGCGAGTATGGATGTTTCACCGAGTGTAGGTTTCTCACACCTGAGTTCTCTTTGAGAGGCATAGATGTTAGCATAATGCTCTTACTATCATACCAATGTACATTGAATCGAGATCATTATAGCATCATCTCTATCTCTGCACAATCCGATGCAGTAGGCTCATAAGCATTTACTAATTACACCGTAGAGACAACAGATACAATTATCGATCATGTGAAACAAGTGTCACATATACACAGTAGTAGTACACGTACATAGTGGTTGCTTTGTGATCACTAGCTACAGACATAGTTCGACTAACTGCGAGATGCTATCAATAACCCGGTCTCGACACACACATTTCCATTAGGGGTTTTGGATCTAACAAAGCCCGTATAACCCTTTAGTAACTCGTGTGCGAATCGTAAACGACAATAGTTTAGGTTCATCTCTTATAACATAGCTCTTTCACATAAATGATGGAGTATATTCGATATCTCTTCTGTAATTATTTTGTCTCTTAGGAACCGACTATTACAGCAACTAGGAAGATCAAGTACTGCTATACAATGGATCTACAATTCTCCAAAATCCTTATACTTAAATCCCGAGTACGCATCACCAATGAGTAAGATTGACACAACCAATAAATTCGTCGTCTCATAAGCTCTATATCTTATTCTTAGTACACACCATGTTATGATTTAGCGTGTGTTCAATACCAGCAGAAGCCTCGTTCGAAATATGATCGAATGAATAATTCCGAGAACAGAATTGGAATCATAGAACTACAGGATATCTATACTCCGATTCGCACACGTCATCGTATGTTCCTCTTTGACGTTACAACGTCACTATGTATAAAATTAACTCACTTGTTGTAACTACATGGTGTAGCGAGGAGGCACTAGACTATTCTCAAGATTATCTATCAAGATCTAGAAATTTCTTTCTAAGGCTTCAACTTTAGCATCAATAGATAAACAAACAACAAATCTACTATATCATTCATAGCTATAATCGACAGTAATCTGAGACATATTTAGTACTCGTTCTCTCTATAGATGAACAGAGCAGATTGCAGAGAAGTCGTACACTATACGTTCAGTTGCATGTATCCTCCAAATTCTGAACAAACATCGAAGTGTCCTTTTCTATTAAATAATCTAAATACAAAGAGGTACTTGCCTCTATGTGCTCTATAGTCAAGGCATGGCCCTCCAAGTAACTTACACTAGGCATTTCCATGATATCAAATATTCATAGATGTCTAGTGTATTCATATATTGACTCCATGACTTAGACATATTATGTCAAACGTTGAATCATACTAGAACGCTATTCTCATGAGAGTATCTCGACAGAGCGTTATGCACATATTTATCGCGTGAGACAGTTCATAGCACACAGAGTGATAAGATCATAAGTCCACCACTATAGAACAAGACGTGATAATACTATCTAGGAAGCTTGTACATATCCATTTACATAAAGGCATAGTCACTACTATATTCATATCAGTCACGCACAGAAAGCTCCTAACTAAACTCTACATCGCATGCTTACGATAAGTGACACATAAGCAACCTTTATCAGATTCAATAGCATCTATGAGCCCTGTACCTTTCGACGTATAAAGTTTAGTGTTGCTTCCAGAAGTAAAAACCAATGTTGTATCTCTCAGTGAAATTGCATGAGTGTATAAGCCTAATTATCGCGAGTGGTTCACGCATTAAATGTGATTTACAAGTAGGGGGGATCTCTTCGTAGAAGTTATATATATAAATATGTACTTTAATTTCAATATTCGATCTAATGCAATGAGACATCATGATAAATGCAGTTGTTCCAAGCCAGAAACAAGATACCAATGAAAATTCTCACACCACTATTCTAAATAATAGTAGTATAATAGTACTTTATCAGAAACATCGGGTAATCACTTATATAATACTACATGACACTTCGACGTGCTTCGTGTAAGAATGATATATGGACAGAACAGAGCACAGTAAATAAAGTCACAACATTGGTCATATCGTAGAACGACTCGTCGCACATATAAAGGATACCATCCGACACTACATACTCTGACTGCAAAGAGTATCAACCCGAAGCAACGATCGGCTTAGCATGGCATGACCAAGTAATGTTATGTGCCCGGTATCTTTACCTCAGACTGTTGTTATAAGCCTCCAAAACAGCGGGTTTCATACTAGAAGGCGGTACATATTGGGAAGAACTCAATCTATTATTACATGTAGACTGTTCACAACATGAACATGAGTTTCAATCATCAAATCGGACACGATCGATCGATAATGAAACAATATGACGAATAGAGAGAGATCATTAAGAATGACTTTAGCAGGCGAATGTAATTGTCAACTAACAGAGAAGTATAGATTCGCTGACATCTTTGACTGAGACTAGAGATTCGAAGTTTCAGTATAGCCATTTGTGAATGATTACGGACATGTAAATGTCGTATTTAGATAAAGCTAATCATAGCCCACACTAACGTGATCCGATCACAAATAAACTACGCGTCGAATGTAGTGAATTATTGTTAGCCCAGGAGCTATGGGAAAAGTGTTAATGTTAGTATTAGCAACACATGGAGTACTAGTTCTTATACTTCGCACCCAATGTCCACTAGGCGAGCCTTGGATAATTCCTCCTGCGCATTAGCCGACCAAATCAATTGAGCACACGGTATCAATCATCAGCGTTTATACCCTGAAGCCTCGTACTCAAAAATAGTCTCACGCGCGATGCTTAGAACTTATTTGTATTTGGAGGCGATTTCAGATTTGCTATTTTCGTATGAACTTCCTTATTGTATTCCGGCTATGGCGAGGGAGAGAGAGAGAATGGTAGAGTTGTCTTGAGTCATTAATGCATCTCTCAACCATATTCACGTAGTAATAGATAGATACCAGCGATTGGGGCGGGGGGGTATGTGTGTCAAAAACATTATACATATATATAAAATAAATGTATTGACAACAGACATTTTCGGGTCAATATGGGCACATACATCCAGGAAAACACACACACTATGTGTTATAGTAGTAGAACAATTTTAGTTGTTACGGTGGCAACCATAGACAGGTAAGTACGAAGGCTATTGAACGATCCCATAACCTCTTTGGCGACATAAATTCATATCAGAATGAACTTCCTTATCTTTCTTCATCCTTGAATGAGTTATCTCAACATCCTCATATAAGCGTACATTAAAAAAGCGATGTCGTTTGATTCCAAGATATTACACAGTTTTGGGTGTAGTGACCTGTCATTTACATCAATTCTTGCAACGATCAATCTTCTTGTTGAGTTAGCAGGTCTAGCAGGATACAACTCATACACGTATCTCTAGTAATTAGTAATTCATAACTGACTGCACTCATACATGAGATGGGGGATGGATGAGGTATATAGTTAGAGAGATTCAGATTCTCGGCATATTGATGGATCGTAGCTAAAATTGTTGTCTCATTTGTAAAATTTTAGTTTTCGTTTGTTGTCGGGTTATTGTATAGTTATAATTTAATATATCTTTAAAATATAACTTAGTCCCCTTTACCGGGTTTCTAAAATAACAGTAGTTTTAGTAAAACATTACTAAATATAGAAATTTATATAAATTTCGTTATGACCTTTCCGTTTATATAACGTTTCCCATATTCATAAAACCTAATGTTTTTCCACTTTTTAAACAACTCGCGTGTTTCAAATATAAATATATACATATATATATTTATACGAGATCAAATAGGAAACGATATAATAAATAATATATTTATTTAACCATTTTAACCACCATTTAATCCGGTTTTTATAATATAAAATTTTACGATATATTTATTGTTGATTTTTACCATCAAATGCACCCTTGTTGCTAAACCAAACACCCTTACTGCACAACCAAACGCCCCCTAACTGCACAACCAAACGCACCCTTTCGGTGTTTCTGTTAACCCAAACACACCCCTTGGGTGTTTCCTGCAATCCCAAACGCACCCTTACGTATTTCTATATCAACCAAACGCACCCTTAGTTTGAAACTGTCTAACCAAACACGCCCTTATGTGTCTCTTTCTTAAACCAAACACACCCTTATGGTGTTAAACCCGTATCCAAACGCACCCTTTGTGGTGCCTGTTAACCCAAACAGCCCTTATGGCTGTTAACCCAAACCAAACGCACTCTGCTGGTGCGATCTAAACCAACCAAACGCACCCTAGTGTGGTTATAACAACCAAGAATGAACACCCCTAATCTGATATAACTAGATCCAAACGTACCCATATCTGCTGCTCTAAACCCAACGCACCCTATGTCGCTAAACACAAAACCAACGCACCCTTGTTGGCTGTGAACGAAGCCAAACGCACCCTTGGTGGTCGTTTGAACAAAACCGACGCACCCTTGTTGTGTTTACATAAACCAAACGCACCCTGGTCGGTGCAAAAACCAAAACGCACCCCTTTGGGTGTTGTTTATAACAAACCAACGCACCCTTTTGGGGCTGCCATAACCCAACGCACCCTTATTGGTGCTGCTGCTGCGATGGTGGCGGTGATAGGGTGATGGGGCTGCGGTGGTGTTGTAGCAGTGGTGGTGGTGGATCTGTGGTAATGGTGTAGGCGGCGGTGGATGGTGTCGGCTGAAGTGGAGAGAGGGGTGGGGCGGCTGTGGTGCGTGGCGGAGTGATGATTGAAGACGGGGTAGTTGCGTGGGGTGGTTGAAGTAGTGGAAGTCGGCAGCTGGTGGTGAGTGGTGGTGGTGATGGAGAGGCCCCGTGCGGTCCGTGGTGGGGATCAGATAGATCGGGGGTCGATCTACATTTTTGGACTTGGCCAGAAAACTCGCCGGAAAAGTTTTTCGGTGGCCTGAGGTGGCGCCGGAGCGGCGGTGGTGGTCGCCGGAAAAAGAAGGTTGAGAGATGAGGTGTGTGTGTGTTTTTAATAAATATATTTTTTTGTAATGAAATAACTATAAAACTTTTATATATATATATATTAAAAGTTTTAGAGTAAAGTGGCAAGTCTCAAATAGTCCAGGGTTAGTTGTGTAAGTTTTTAATATAGTTTTGATAACTATCGGTTCGGGACTCGTTTGAACTAGTTAACGGTCGATTCAAGACACGAAACTTGCGCCATTGTTTTCCGAATGATTTTTCCATCAAAAATGGGTATTTACGCGACTAGTTTTCATAAATGTTTTATAACATTTATTTAAAAATGTTTATTATTTATTCGTGTACCACTGATAAACTTTGTCCGTAAAATAAACTTTAACCTGAATATTTGCGTTTTAAGAAAACGTTTTTGAATAAAATGATCAATAATTTATTAAAAACTTTCTGAACTTAGTAATCTTAAAGGTTGTGACTTGTAGAATGCACTGTGGCTGACCTTTTAACTTGTTTAACCCATATTACCCAATCAAATGGGTCAACAAAAACTGGAAACACAGGTGGGTTGATGAAGAAGCACCATAGAAGCTCATGCGGTCGCTGAAAGGTATAAATAAGAATTTTGCATCAGGATTGGAAAGATGTACGAATACATAGAACATATAAAACATATATGCATACGTAAAATATAAAAAAGCACCAAAAAATTAAAAGCACCCTTTCTAATTGATGACCATGCAAAAGGGATACGATACAGACTGATTAATATTCACAGGGGGTGTGTGCCGACAATTACCTGCAATCACAATTCACATGCGAATGTTATAGCGGTTTAGAACAAATCATAACTTTGCGATAAAACATAACTTTACTATTAGATACCCCTAATCCATAAACATCATCCTCCAACTGCTTGTCCATAGGAGTTATCGTGTTCCAAGAGTATAAATCAACATATTTCAGCACCCAACAAATTGACTACACCATAGAACACGATAACTCAAATTTCGGCAGGTACAAGAACCTATTGATATGAAAATTAGCGGAAGCCAAAATATTAACATGATCATCTTTGATCAACTAATTTATCAAACAAGAAAACTATGTAGATCATGACAGTCGACAACTACTTAAAGCCCAACTGAGAATTTAAGAAAAAATTATTAGTCGTTTTGGTGTAGGAAATACCAAAACATGGATTAACACCTCAAGTTTACATGCATATTTTGATGTTTCAAAACCAATTTAGTGATGAATGTATAGCTCACTCATTTTCATATTATCGAGATAAAGCTTGTGTGATAAAGAAAATTTGAAAGTTTAATGATACAATGAAAGAAAAGCTAGCAAGGTATATAATGTACGCTAATGGACAATTAATTAGTATTGAACTATTGGTGGACACATGTGGTTCTAGCGTGTTATGAGAAGAAACCACTACATTAAAAAATCCGTGTTTGTTCTTATGTATGTATATACCCATTCTAATTCTAGGTTTGTACTATATACCAAGATCACCAGTTCCTTTTTTTCTCTCTTTTCTCTTTGGCTGAATAGTCATGAATATTGATTATTTATTGTTTATGTAGAAATTCACTTGCTTCTTATTTGAAGAGGAACATCAGAGAAATGAAACTTGAGATAATAAATTTTGCGTCTGACTTATGATTTGGAAAACGCATGTTTTTTAAAGAAATAGATATCACGCCGTACTTTACAAGAACATCTAAAGCAACGTACCCTCAATTAAAAAAAATATTCTTGAAGAATTGAAGCTTATCATCATCATCTTTTTCCTCTTATGCAGCATTGCATACTCTGTAAAAAAAGTTAAAAAAGCTTATATATCAGCATCATCTCTTCAACATTACTGCTGATATAAAGGCAAGAACTTATAGTAACATAAAAAGGCTCTCCTACAAAATTAAATAGTGTCGCATACAAGGCTTTAACGTCGATACATAAGCCGCAACTGAAACAAAATTTTAAAACAACATATCTAAAATTAGCATAACCAGATTTGAATCCTAAACATCATCATTGATCATTCAAGTAATCTATGCGGCATAACCATTCATCTTATAACAAGCCGAGCATCATAAAAAAATTAGCATAACCATTCTAATAATCAAAATATAACTCTCATAAATCATAAAAAAAATCAGCATAACCATTGAAATAATCTTATTACAGTTTTTACTTTTGAATACCCCTAATCCATAAACATCAATCAGTCCACCACTGCTTTGTTTTAGTTGTTACTTAATTAACCCCAACTTGTTTTCATCATCATAACATCGCTACAACATCGCCTAGATGGGTAAACATCACACAGAAAAGTAACAGCCTAAGAAAGCCTAATTCCCATGCATATAAACAGGGATCATCAAACATTGTAGAAAAGTTTAAGTTGAATTACAGTTGAAAGACTGGAGGCATGTAAAAATTTATCAACCGAGTAATATTACAAGTCCCGCCCATACAAGACTTGTAATACTTAGATTCATACATAATTCCATGTAAACAAAAATTATGACGGTCTCCGTGTAATACGATATTGTATAAAGCTATGAAGAAAAATAATATTCTTAGAGACCATTGTTTAACTTACAATGTCTGAGAACGAAATGAGACCATTGTGCAACTCACAATGTCTAAGAAGTAAAATGAGACCATTGTGTAACTTACAATGTCTGAGGTATAAATGAGACCATTGTGCAACTCACAATGTCTTAAGAAATGTTCTAGTATTTATATAATTAACTCTTATATAAATAAACGTACGATATACGCAAAAGGAATGCAAGCATATATATATATATATATATATATATATGTATGTCATGTAAGCACTTAAGGTAACAAGTAACCTAAGCAAGTAAGCAAGTAGTGTGTATGCACTTTGAAAATGTTTGCTGTGATGCAATGCTTGTGAAAACGGTTATAGTCTAGGGTAAAATATGCAACCTAGTTCTCTATAACCAGTGCTCTGATACCAATCTGTAACACCCCCAAAAATGTGTCGCAGCGGAAATGTGTCCGGGGGAGTTACTTCATAATACACAGCGCTAGATACAAGAGAACGACCTCTAAATGTGTCGTTTGAAAAGTAATCTCGTTGATTTCCTTGAAATTGATATAACATTTGTCCCATAATTGCATCACAATGAAAAGCTTGAAAACAACCCAACGAGATTTGATCATTTGTATGTAAGTAGAAATCCATGAATGAAATCTTGTCAAATTTAGACTCCAGTGCACATCAAGTAGGCCAAGCATCTAATTCACCTGAGAAAAACATGCTTAAAAAGTGTCAACATAAAGTTGGTGAGTTCATAGATTTGTTTAAGTATAATTGTTGAACCAAGGTTCTGTAAAGTGTGTATGACCATTTAAAATCCTTAAATGTCCTTCCAAAATGTATGTATGATTTTAGAAATCAAATAGTTGTAAAGTATGCATGACCATTTCAATCCCCAAATAGTCACAAAAATGTACGTATGAATGTTGAACCGCAATTGTTCAAAGCATGTATGACATTTATATATATATATATCACCAAAATGTTTCAAGTATGTATTGCCACTTTATTCAAGGCACAGTAAATATCCATGTGAGTATAAAACCATGATTACAATTACTCTAAGTTCATGAAACTGCGACGTAGACTTGTATGTATGCCACTTTATTCAAGACACAGTAAGAGTGTACCCATCGTAGGTGTTCCCTCCAAGAACACCCGGGCATTAATGAAAATAATATGTACCCATCATAGGTGTTCCCTCCAAGAACACCCGGGCAGTAATAAAAATAATATGTTCCCATCATGGGTGTTCCCTCCAAGAACACCCGGGCAGTAATAAAAATAATATGTTCCCATCATGGGTGTTCCCTCCAAGGACACCCGGGCATTTATGAAAATAATATGTGTATGTGATTGTTGGCCCCACAGGCGCCAATCCAATCGTAATCCGACATGGTATAACGTTCGTTCTCAGTGATAGCTAGTCACCCGAACGGGGATTGTCAATCCCAAATAGATCTATCTTATAACATTCGCGAAGAACACCCGGCAGTATATATTGTTATCAGTTCAATCCGCTTAAGCTAATCCGTATCATTCAAAATAAGTATTGCATTCGTGACAAAGAATGAAGTCAAGTAAAGTATCCCATAGCTAGCTATTTAAATGAAGTATGCAAACCAATTTAAACAATCATGTAAATTGCATTTGTAAAACAAGCATGTACTCAACCCAAAAATATCTATAAAACATGTAAAACGTGGGCTATAAACTCACCTCGATATGAAAGACGATTGGCCAAAATGCACATATAAAGCACAACACAAACAGAAACCAGACGGTCTCTATCAATGAAGTTGCGGCTAACTAACGTTCTAAGTCCCACTAGCGCTAGTATAAATGAATTTGGGTTTCCCGATGGATAGTCACCTCAACGCGTCACGTTGATAATGGATTTAGGTTTCCAAGTTGTAATGGTTTGGTGGTTGGTTAAATAAAATAAATCAAAAGTAACGCAATGTATGTAATATATCCCGTATATATTACATATGAAAAATATGTCAAGTGTATAATTCATACTGTGAATTATATAACAAAATAAAACCATCAAAATAAAATAATCGAGGTATGTAATACTTTGTAAGTATTAAATAAGAAACGTGAGTAAAAGATTTGAATAGAACATTTCGACACGTTCGTAAATCACCAATTTAATCCGTAGAAAGTTCTTGCATAAAAGTATACTCACGTCTTAAAGTTATGAATTAAACAAACGATGTTTGTAAAGATTTTACAACAATTATGATGTTATCTTCTAGCTGACAATTATAAAATATAAAATAATATTTTATAAAATTACATTTCGTCTCCTCGACGTGTCGGTTTCTAAAATAGTTATCTCATTGTAAAAGCATAGTTTTCGTTCGTTTATCCGGTTATTGTATAATACAAATTATTTTATCTTTAAAATATAACTTAGTCCCTTTTATCGGTTTCTAAATTAATAGAAGCTTTAGTACAACATTACTAAATATAAAAATTTATATAAATTTCGCCATGACATTTCCGTTTATATATCGTTTCCCATATTTATAAAACCTAATGTTTTCTTTTCCACTTTTCAACAAACCGCGCGTTGCAAAATATCTACGTGTTTTCAAATAATATTTTTTATAACTAAAACAAATAATAAGTATCATATTATTTAACCATAACACCATTTAATTCCGATTTATAATTTATAAAGTCTCGTGTTATATTTATTAGTCAAGTGTATAAACCAAACGAACCCTCGTTGTTTCGCTAAACCAAACGCGCCTTTTGCGTCTCTCTCTAAAACCAAACACATCCTTATGGTGTTAAACCCGTATCCAAACTCACCCTTTGCTGTGTCTGTTAACCCACAAGAACGCCCTTTATGGCTGTTTAACCCCAACCAAACCCCCCTTTTGGTGTTATCTGCCAAACAAACCCCCTTTATTCAAATCGCTCAACCAAAAACACCCCCTTAGGTACTCTGGCGGAACAACGCCTTCTTTTATCGCGTTTATGTGTTATCCCAAACGCACCCGTATGTATTAATACAAAGAAACAAACACCCCTATGTTGTTTCGGTTAAACCAAACGCACCCTTGTGCCGTTTGGCAGCTAACCAAATGCCCCTTTATGGTGTTTTCAATAAGCCAAACGCACCCTTTGGTATTTATAACAGCCAAATGCACCCTTTGGTGTTGGCTGTTACAACCAAACGTGCCCCTACCGTTGTCAAAACCCAAAAACAAACATCCCTTCGTGGTGGCTTTAAAACCGCACGCAACCTGCTGCTAACCCGCAACGAGACGCACCCCTTTGGTGGTGAAAACCCAACACACCCTCCTTGGTGTTAAACCACCGGGACCAATGCCCCTTGTGGCGGTTTCTGTCAACCCACAACGCACCCTTGCGGGTCTTTTCGTTCACCAAAACACATCCTTTTTGGGTGTTTATAACAAACCCAGCCGCACCCTTATGGTGGGGAGGGTGGTGTGTCGCCGTTAAAAAAATGAGAGGAGGTGGGGGGTGACGAGGGTGGTGTGAGTGGTGTGTGGCGGTTGATGATTGATGTGCAGTGGTGGTGTTGATGTTGCGATGGTGGTGGCGGCTGGAGACGATGGGGATGGCGCGTGGGGCGCGTGGTTCAGCGGATCGAGTAGATCGAGCGGAGAGAAGCAATTTTGGACTTGGCCGAAAAAAGTGGCCTGAGATGGCGGCAGTTGGGTGGTGGCCGGAGATGGTCGCCGGGAAACTTTTCCGGTGGTGGCAGCCGGAAAACGAGAGAGGGAGAGAGAGGTGTATACATATGTGTGTGTTTATATATCTATAAAATGTATTATAAAATTTATATATATATATAAAAGTTATAATTAAAGTGGTGGCAAGTGTATATTAGTATTAGGTAAATTGTGTAAATATTACCACAGGGACCAAATGTGTAACTTGTGATATTATATTATACATAAATTATTTCGGATTCGTGTGAGCGACTTAACGAATGGAATTAACATAACATGAATTTTGCGCCATTGTTTTCCAAATCATTTTTTCCCAAAACAGTATTTACTTGGATAGTATTTTCAAAAATATAATTTATAACATTTAAAAAAATATTCGTTATTTAAATTATAACCCGGTTATTTCTTGTCCCCCGAAAGTAAAAAAAAAATAAAAATAAATTTTTAACGTCGTATATTCCGTTATCAACAAACGATGTCGAATACATGATGACTAATTTATTAAAAATTTTATTTAATAAAAATTGTGAAAATTAATTATAATTTAATTATTTTCTCGTTTCATAATTTTCTTGCGATGTGGGGGGGGGGGGGTGGGGGGGGGGGGGGGGGGGGGGGGCGGGTGGGGGGGGGTGGGGGTTGGGGGGTGGGGGGGGGGGGGGGAGGGTGGGGGGGTGGGGGGGGGGGGGGGGGGGGGGGGGGGGGGGGGGGGGGGGGGGGGGGGGGGGGGGGGGGGGGGGGGGGGGGGGGGGGGGGGGGGGGGGGGGGGGGGTCCATTTCAGGTCACTTTCTTACTGTTTTCGGGGTCTCGGTCAAACTGAAAAGTTTGTCAGGAATGTCGTTTTACATCAAATTGCTTTTCCGAATAATGAAAATGTGATTTAGTTGCTTGTTTTTGATAAATCAACTTAGGATTAACATATATTTTCTCGTTTCTTTTCAAATAAATTTGAAAACTAAAGTCGTAATGAGAGATAGAAATAATAATAAATATGATTTATTATTTAAATAATTTTCAGGAATTTACCGGCTACGCGGTAATCGCTTTTATGTGACAATACAAAGTCAAATGTCAAAAAAATCATGTCAGACCCGAAAAGTCAAAGGGTAAAATAGCCCTTTAAAATAGCGAAAATTGCCAGATGTTACAGTTGTAGAGACGATCCTTGCAAGTCTTGTTTTTGACCAATGCTAAGTCACTGGTTACGAATGCAAAGTAAAAAAATCGACAAAGTTGCAAGTGCTCCCCTTTGGTGTATACTCCCCCTTGGTTGGGGCACCAAGGAATCGAGCTATGGATGCATTGCTACAAAACAAAGTTAGTAGACAAGCAAATAATATATATAATATATATAAATATATATATATATTATATATATATAAACGATATATATATATTATATATATATAATATATATATATATATATATATATTTTATATAACAATCACAAATGTCACAACTTATGCATTTACATTTAATAAAACATCCATCATCAACACAACATAATAAAAAAATAAAACCCATTATAAGGGTATAAAACATAAAATTGGCATAAAGTGCCATTACATAATATGCTTAAACAAATTAAAAAACCTAAATCTTGGGAATATCATTTTTCTTATATAATCCGAGGGTTATGTGTGATTTGCACGCGGCGTAAACGGAAAGTAAGGTTGGTGTGGAGAAGGACGAGTGGTGTCGAGAGATGAGAACATTTATTGACACGGTTTCGTAGCATTATCGATTCATCCATTGTATGTGCTACATACATTGACAAAACATGTTGTAGAGGTGAGGCATGTCATTTGAATGAACAAAATCCAAAATGTTTGGAGGATTGGGAAAATCTTAATTTCCAAGATTTGGTGGTGGATGGTGAATGTTTTCTAGTGAAGGTGCATTGTTGTTGAGGAGAGGTGTAATTGTTGGTTAAAAGTTGACAAACAAGGTTTATTTGATGGACAATTGTTCAAAACCGGATGGTGGATATGAAAAACGAGAGTTGGTCCTATAGACACGTGGTGGTGGAGATGAAAATAGAGTGTGTCCCGGTGGCCAAATTATCCATGGTTTGAACAATAAGGATCACTTGGTGACACTTGAAGTGTGAGGAAGTTCTTGATATTAACTTTTTATCAGAATGACAAAACGAGTTCAGGTGATGGTGCAACGATTAGGTGGTGTTGGAGACTCACTTGGTGATGATGAAGAGGTGTAGTGTGTGCTTTTGCTAGATATTGATTTTGATGGAGCTTGTGGTGGTGAGAGTGATTTCTTTCTAGGAGGTGGTGACGGAGTTTCTCTCATTGGTTGTTCTTACTTGAGGATGTGAGGTTTGACATATGTTTGGATTTACTTGACATTCATTTCTTGCAGTTAATTTTCTTTGAAGTTTGTGAATTTGTTTTTAGATGAACTAGTCCATAACAATGAACTAGCAGGTTTATATGTAGAAATGTTGGTGAAAAAGTAAAGAGAATAGTGATTTGAGTGTGATGATTATACAGGAGAAGAGTGGTGATATGAAATTGTATAATGGTTCTTGATTATATTAAGAACATGTATATCCTAAGGTTTAAGATCCCACATAGTATCATATGGCATGGTTATAAGATAAAGTAGAAAAAGTTAAAAATAAGAAAATTTGAATTTTGGCGCCTTGCCTGGATGAGCCACGAATCCACCAAATCAACAGACGGATCTACCATATGGTGGATCCGTGGGTCGCAAATATCAACAAAAATGACTAGAACATCATTTTTCACCCAAAACACAAAACAAATTATCATGCAAGCATCATTGTCTTTTACTAAATGTCATAAAACCTACGATAACAATATCCATAACCCACAATAACATCTAGTGGGTACAAAGTTTCAACATACATCAAAGTTTTCAATTTATCAAGATCTTAACAAGATGCAAATTATCACATACCACAAGTGCATATAGACATAAGTCAAGCATAATCATTTTTGCTTCTCCAAGTATTTGGTGATGGTGCCAACATGTCGGTTCAAGCATTTAAACATTCCTCTCTTCTCTCGTTGTGCTTCATTGTCATTGGATGATGAAGATGAAGAGGAGATGACCGGGGGAGAGGCAATTTTCTTTCCCTTTTCTGTGCTAGGATTTCTTGAAAAGTCTTATAGATCCAAGAACATGTTCATGAAATGTGAACCTAGCAATTGGGACAATGGCTTGAGGATTTATAGTAACGATATGATTGTAAAGACGGGTCAAAAGCATGGCAAAAGGCATGGGACCTTTGCGTTTCTTTATGACTTCCTCCATTTGATAAATAATCATCGAAGTGAAGTTGAACTTTCTTCCAATGGTTAGGTAGTAAAGCATGTATGCAGTGCATGTTTTCACCTTGTTTCTTTTGTCAATAGAGCAAAAGAAATTTTCCTTAAAGAAAAGTTCCCATCCTTTCAAATCAGGACCAATGTCATCAATGTAGAGCTTGTTGGGGGGGTCCTAGAATGTTGATCTTGAAGTGTTCTAGGAGTATGATTGGCTTTTGATGATGTCATGTTTGGGGCCAAAGTAATTACTATTGGGATGATCATCAAGAGAGTTTAGTGACCATTCATATGTGTAAAAGATTTCTAAGGTGTGAGGAGTTTTAAGGATTTGAGATAGACGAATGGAGTGACATGAATGTGAATTGACCAGCTTGAACTCAATATAAGGAATGTCTTCATCATTTCTTTTAACTTCAAGACTATGATAACATTCAACTACAAATCTAGACGATAAGGTTTTAATTGAGATTGAGAAAAAGGCTCGAGTAGACCTATAGCTTAAAGAGAAAGGGAGCATGTTTGTTTTCGGTAATGAAGGATGGAGTACGATCTTCCGTTCATGGAAGAGACCGCTTTTCAAGAATGCTTAGAGACTGTCCTAAGTTCTACATCCATATGTCCTAGTACTATGGTCTCTAGTGTAAGAAACTCATTAGTATTTTTGTAGTCCATTTATGTTGTGATTTCACCTATAAATAAATAACAATGACTCAATAAGCAAAAGATAGAAATATAATATAAATTCTAGGTGAATGTTCATATCGACTTGATGTGGGTGTGCGATTTTACTTGACTCTAATCAAAATGAAATAATTAATGATAATAATAATAAGCAAACCTTGATGCACAACCTATGTTTGATATTGCTCTAAATGAATGAAACGAACAATGCTTATGAGTTAAGCACTTCGTATACACATTCAGGAGTCTTAATACATGAAGAAAAAGTTTTTGCGTTGTATTAACGATGTAGTTAAACAACCATTGTTTTGAAAAGTTCCTAGAACTGAAAATCATAACTTAGGGTTTTATCAAAAATTGATTATTGGCGAATCACTTCAATTATGCTTTTTGAGTATCAAAGTAGTTATACATTAGTTGCTATCAGAATTTCTGATTGTACAAAAATAACAATCAAAATAAGGCGCGCGCCCGGAGCAGCGCAGATGTGATTTGATCAAAATCAAAACCCTATATATGAAATTAAATAGAAAATAAGATGAAATCACTTACAATAGTTGTTATAGATTGATGATTAGTTGATGATCTTGTAGATTAGTTGCTCCAATTGCCGATTTGAGTGATGTTTGTTTTAGGGTTTTAGTGTTTGAGTTCGTGGGTGTGTTTGTTTAATGTTTGTTGTGGTCCCAATTTGTTTAAAATCAGTTATTTACCCACGATCTGTGACACACGGATCCACCTAAATAACGCACGGATACTCCTTGATTGTGGATCAGTGTTTCCGAAAGTGTCAATAAAAGCGGACATAGTTGATTTTTAGGCAAATTGAGATATGGTGTTGTGTTTTTGGCAATTGAAGTATGTTATATATACTATTAGGAGTATGTGATATAATTTTCGGAGTCGACGTCCAAGTTTTGAACAAATCATGCAACTTGTCGTGAATTTCCCGATGGAATTTCAACGTAGTCAATCCTACTAGGAGTGTGTTATCTTTTAGCATAAATTTGACCATTACTAATAACGCAATCATTTATGAACATTTAGACTCAAGAAAGCATCGTCAACACAAGTGTGAGTTGAAATTCGATGATTGTTCTTTTCGTCCTTTTCAATCGATTTTGTAACTTTTATGTATTGACCATACATGTAGATTTTGAAGATATCTATGGTCATTTTATTGATATTTTTATTACTATAAATTCTAATCTCGATTATTTCATGTCAAAAGTTTTGTAATAGAACTTGTAAAAGAAATTCATCATCTTTTGAATAATGAATATTTGCCTCATTAAAGTTTCCGCATTACGATTATTTTGGATGATGGAAGGATCACTATCCATGACAATGTTCCATCATTCCTAATCCTAATCTTAAATAATTAAATACTTCACATTTTAAAGGCTTAGTAAATATATCGGCTATGTTATCTTAGGATGCAACTTTCTCGATAGAAATATTGCCCTTTTGAATGTTATCGCGTAGAAAGTGATGACGGATTTCTATATGTTTAGTTCTAGAGTGTTGTACGGGGTTTTTACTTAAGTCGATAGCTGTCTTTAATTGTCGCAACAAAATAGAACTTGTCGATGCTAACGAATTGAATTTATAGGTCAAAGGACTAATTGTTCTCCCATTTTGCTCCTATGAACGGATTTACTTATAGTCAAGGGGACTAATTCCCAAACATCATAGCTACTAATTGATATTAAGTTCTTCTTGCATGCTACAATCCACTTCATCTTTTAATATCTCATTGACATTTTTTGTGGGTTCTATTGTAGATATAAAACAAAAGAAATTATTATGATTTTAGGCTTGAGACCTTAAGGTTCTTTGATTGAGATTTCCTATGACTTGATCTAGAGGATGATTCTTGAACTCCTTAATGTTAACAATTTCGTCAACTTCTATCGACTCATCTTCCTCATTATTAATTAATACTAATTTGGAGATATTCTTTTAATAGGCTTTCTCTTCACCAATGTCATTTGTTATACCAATGGTGACAATTCTGGTAGGAATAGGGCTTTCATCTAATGTCACGTCTTGAGTGATTCTTCGACTTTCATTGAGTTGTTTATTAATATCATAAGCTTTTACTATTTTTTGAGAATACCCTAAAAAAACACCTTTCGTATGGACTTTGGTCAAACTTGGTTTAATAGTCTTTAGTATTCCAAAAAGAAGCACTTGCTTTCCAAATACTGTTTGAAATATCTAAAGAGGGATTCCTACCTCAAAATATTTCATAAGGGATTTTTCCTATTATTGGTCGAATTAATATTCTATTTAGTATATAAATTGACGTATCGACGACATTGCACCAAAACTTTTGTGGAATGGATTGTTCATTAAGCATAGTCCTAGACATCTCTTGTAAAGTCCTATTCTTTCTTTCTACTACCCCATTTGATTGTGCAGTACGTGGAGCCGAGAAGTTATGAGTAATGCCTTGTGCATCATAATAAGCTCCGAATTGTACTTCATTGTCAAATTCCCAGACCATGATCCTTTCTAATATCATATTATAAGAACTACCGTAGTTGTTTTGACTTTTCTCCTACTTAACTCGGTGTAACACGCTCACATGAATTTCATGTGACTTTCATATAAACATTTTTTAACCAGAACAATGAATATATGTGGCTCATGTAGGATCTTAAACAATTGATCAAAGTTTGTGGAATAAATTCCATGCTTTTCTCTAACAGGTACCACTACTTTAAGCATATCTTAAATGATTGATCAAAGTTTGTTGAATTAAAAGGGTTCTATTAGGGTCCGTTTGGTTCGTAGAATGTTTTTTCATAGAATTGGAATCTAATTCCAATTCCTTAACAATCCTAAAGAAACCTTGAACCAAACGGGCCCTTAGGGAATTGTAATCTTCAATGTCATATGTCGGATTTTGCTTACAACAAGGGCTTTCTCAAATTTGAAGGGAACACAAGACGATGAAATGAATGGCTTGTATAGTAAGTTAATAGTAATTGAAGTGTAATTTTTAGTATTTTTTAGAGTAATTATGATTGGTAAAAGCAAGTTCTCTTATTCATTTGTGCAAATACTTCTTTTGAGATTTTAAAGACTATGAATTAGCATTTCTATAAAGGTATATAGAATTAGCACCTCACGAGCATATTTTGCTTTGATAAGTAAATCATAGAAACACCCATGTTAGTTTAAAGAAATTTAGCACAAATTGTAATGCCATGAGTTTTGTGTTATTCCTCGATCAAATCTCAACATCGCTCTCACCTTTCATGAGATCAATTTTGCTTTACGAGTGGTTAATTGATGTCTTTCTTGTCTTCAACTCCATATTGCAGAGCCTTGGTAACGAGTAGTGCGGCATTTTCTTTTTATCACTTAATTTGATTTTTAGTCACATATTTTTGTTGTTGTTGTTGCAGAGAAAATCACGTCGTAAGCGTGTGAGTGAGGTAAACCGAGTCAGGGTATTAAAAAATCCGAGTTTTCAAGTTGAGGGTACTATTCTATACCTTTAGAAGTTCAGGGTATTAAAAGACCCGGTTAGACGAATCCAGGGTACTAAAATACATTTTGGCCTTTAATATAATATATAAATATTATATATAAAAATATTTTTGATATTTTTAATATAATATATAAATATAAAATATAAAAATATTTTTGGTTTTTATATATTTTTTAGATACGAAAATAAACTTTCAAAAGAGAAAGGATCTTCAAGGCACTAACTCGAAACATAACGTAAAAATCGTGCAACTCTCCCCGACAGCGGCGCCATTTTGATATCGTATAAATACGTACTAGCCGTATGTATATAATATTAAGTATCCCGTTAGAAATAAGAATCACTTTAGGAAAAGTAATAATTAAATCTTCCGGAGTCGTATCCCAACGAGAATTGAATTTGAGATTTACGTAAATGCTTGTCGTTTGATGCTTGATTATCTTTTGTTTGGTTTTGATTTTTATACTAATACTGTAATAAACTATAATAAAACTAAGCAAATAAATCTAAACTATATAAAATAGATATGCTTGTCAAGCGAGGCGAAGAGATCATTAAGTGTGAAGAAAGAGAAAATAAATAATTAGTACCGTTTAAAAAAACTGTTTTCTCACAACGTTGGTTGTTATTGAAAACGATCCTTTATTTTGGTACAAATTACTCAATTCAATGTTGATGAATTAATACCCGTATTATTTTCTCACAACATTGGTTGTTATTGAAAACAATATCTTATAAAGGTATTAATTACTAGATTTGATGTTTGATTATTTCTCCGGATTTTGCCCTTTGAAATAATCAAATAAGAAATCTAAATAATCCGAAAATTATTAATCGACAAATCTCTTTTTAATCCACACTTAATTCACTAATCGCTACTCACTTAACAAGCATATACAAATCTACTCGCTAATGATCATAACTACAAATAAAGCGACAATAATAATAATAAAACAAAGCATGCAAATTAAGCATAAGAATAAGTAAAAAAAATAAAGAGAAAGGATTAGAAGTCACCAAATTCGAGTTAACAAGCGAGATAATACAATAAATTGCAATGCCAAGTATACCCATCTCTAAGATTATTGCCCATAAACCATCTTGCTCGCTTCCGTACTCGTATTTAATCATCTCTTGATCTCCAACAATTACTTTTATAACCACTATATATTTTTATACTTTTTAAAAAAATAAATATAAATGATTACCTAAAGTTTAGTAATGAAAATACGATAAGCGAAAGGATTACGAAAGTAACGTTGAAACTTCAAACTTTTTAAACATCATCAATATAGAACTGAAACAATTAAAAAAAATCTAAAAGCTAAATAAAAGCATCTGATGAAACTGTTTGTTTCATTCCCATTCGTACTAAGCCAAAACAAAATGAAAGGTTAATAAACTAATTAAAACAAAAACTTTAATAATTTATTACATTAACAACTAGATAGGAAAATTAGCTAATTTGAATCTTGCGTTGCATCTGGTGACCGACACCCCAGGGGGTGAATGTCGGCTCTCTGCTACTTTTATCCTACCACTAATCTACTCGACGAAAAAAAAATATGAAGATAAGATATCTATAAATATAAGCCAGATCCCCCTTTTCTATTACTTGCGTCTTCCTTAAGCAGCCATATAAAGTGGGCTTTCAGCTTGGACTTGGGCTTGGTATCACCATTCTGAATTGGGCCAAAGAAAGGAAGTACAAGTCTTGGGCCTGCGTTTGAACACTTTCAATTCCTGGCTAATTAGGTGCAGGGCTTTTAAGTAAGTAGTATCACTTGGTCTTTAATAAATATGGGTCGGTCCGATCCATATAAATGGTGTCAGGCCGGCCCAATAAGAGATGAAAGCACCGTCAGACTCGAATTTCTGTGCTCTTTCCAATGGAATGCTCGGGGGATTTTTATGACTTCGTCTTGATCTTGAATAATTAGTAAACTTGATCGAATCGAACTCGAAAATTTCTGTTTTTGCTTTGTTTTCAATCCTTAGTACCTTCAAGACATAAAAACACAAACCAAACATATTTGCAATAATATTAAGCATATTTCATGTTTTTTAGTCCGTTTTATAGTGTTTTTCGGGGCTAAAATTAATGTGTGTTTTAACACACATCAAAGCTCCTCTTCGTCCTACTCCACTCCCCAAGTACCCAACTTGAGAGTTTTCTTCACTATGTCAACAAGCTCCCTTTAGGCGGAGAAAACCGTACACGTCGCTTACACTTTTTCCGGTACTAAGCTAAATACCGATATCTACTTCGACATAGAACCAATCTAACACACTATGTATTTTATGGTCTAAATACTAACCTATCATACACATATTATATACACAACACACAACACAAGATATACAAGATGAATGATTATCACAATCGTGATGACACAACTAAACTATTAACACTTGAAGCTTGACGTCTTCGTAAGTGTTCTTCACTAAAGAGTGGAATGAGTTGATCACTTGTAATAGATTATGTAACAAATATAATGATCAAAGAATATAAAATATGGGTGTAAAATAATTGTCAAGAGTTGTCTTAAAGTGAAGACTTAAGGTTGCTATTTATAGGCAACACTTTGAAATTCAAATGTTGTCCCAGACAGCTGGATGGTGCGACTCATGGATCCACCATCATCTGGATTCGTCCCTTGTTACGGTGGATCCGTAGGAGGAGCTGGGACAGCTTTTGTCATTTTATGATTAACCCAAATCTATACAAAATATTGTTTTGTACTTAATAAAACTTGTTTATTAGATTCTTCTAAAACAAAATATTTCATATCACCAATAAGGAAATATTTTCTAGATTTGAGAAGATTTGGAAAGATTTAAAAAAGATTGTTTTTACTTATGGTTAATCTTATTTTGTCTTACATGGTTAATATAACTAGCTTATAATTAATCATGTGTTATCATTTGATTAGATACACGGTTTATGCAATGATAAATATTTTTCTTTGATCATTGCTATGTTTAATAATGTCATATTTACCTTATGGGATTGTCGTTGTCAAGTAAACTTTCGATAAATAAACTTGTTTACGTAACATTTTTCGTTAGTATGACATTTTATATTTGTTCTTATTTCAACCACATGAGTCATATAATATAAATATCGTTTTTGCCGCCGAACAATTTGTATACAGATTCTTTTTTTTTCTAATTGTTATTATTCCGTTGTTCCTAACTTTTGCTGTAAAGGGCAGTTCAAGATTAATGATTTGATGTTAGTTTTAGGAAAATCTTTTTGAAAAATCATTGAAAGCTTTGTTATTGACATTTTCCTTTCTTGTTTTAAGCTCTTTTTCAAGACGTTCACATTTAACTACATTGGTCACATTTCAACTTGTAAGTCAGTGAATTCATCTAAGGGGTGTTATTTACAACAAGTATAGCATTCTTGTGATAAATAATAATATTCTCTAGACAAGTCAGTGTCGAATTTATTCAAAACTATGTTTTTTGAGTTTCCAGTTGGATATTAAGAGAGTCTAATTCATTTTCATGAATTAAAGTATCTTTATTACTGGCAACATTTTCATCTTTCAAACACAAGTGAATTTTTTCTAAATCAGCCAAAAAGTGCACCGAATTTAGGGACTAAAAAAACTTCTTAATTACGTATCTTGTATAAACGGATATATCATGAACCAAGTATGTCCTTATTAGCAATTGTTTATGTCCTTTTAGCAATTGTTTGTTTGCAACCTTCCACTCCATTAAAAATCGTGTCAGCACTACTTTTAATTTTGAAAAGTTCTTTAGAGCTTTTACACTTTTGATCCTACGGATGGGATTCATTCATCCGTTTTTATAACAAAGTTGTTTGTTTATTAAAAGACTCTTTTGAATTTCCATTTTTTATAGGTGTATGACTTATTTTTGATCTTTCTGAAAAATATTTTTATTCAGTAGACTTTTCACGTTGTGGAACGAACAAATCATAACCATTATTCAAGTTTTTATAATCAAAAGGTTTGATTAAATCATTTAATTTTGATCGACTTTCTTGGGCAAGACGAATCATTTCGTCAGACTCAGGAGCTAACATTAAGGCAAGATTATCATTATATCAACCTATATCATACAGACGAGGATTCGCTCTTTGAGCTTTCTTGAGGAACTCAAGTTTAACAAAACTTGTTTTACAGTTACGATTAAGCATATTCATTGTTTGAATTGATTGACAGGTTTTATATACAATTTCATCTAAAACCTTGACTTTGTTTTCCAAAGCAATAACCTTTTCAATTTCTTTGTCTTCACGAGTTTTGTAAAACTTATTTTGAGCCTCTTTTTCGTGTGACATTATGGAGATGGATTCTTGATGTTCAATAAGCTCCTTTTTCATTTCTGAAATCGTTTGATTTAAATCATTTATTTTTCGAGTATATTCATTAAATGAGTTTTCAGAAGACATTTTGTATGAGATTAGTTGTAACCCTTTCCTTTTTTGTGTTTTGAATATTCTAATTTAGTCCTTTGACTATTTGACGTTTGTCAATTTTATTAGAATATATACCGTGTTGACGGTGGTGAATTTATGAGATTTGAGGTATTTTATGAATTATTGTCACACCCAGACAAAGGCGGAAACTCGAGAATGCAACATAATGATCAATCATAACACAAGATACAAAAATAGAGAAAACTACATTGCATAAACGCGGAATCTTACCAAACAACGTACGGATCTACCATATGGTGGATCACTAGGTCGCAGGTTTCAATAAAAACAAACAGAATATCAATTTGCACCCCAAACACGAAATAAATTATCATGCAAGCCACATTATTTACTACCAAAAACATCAACATGATAAAAATATATAAAGCATAGCAAGGTAAAGAGAGTACGTAGTTTCAACCATACAGTTTAAGCATGTAGATTCAAGTAGACAAGTTAAGAATTCAAAGACACAATAATTCAACATTCAAATGTTTCACAAACAACTCTTCCTTCAACGACATCCTTTCTTCAACATCCTTGTAAAGTTGTACAATGCTCGACCCAAGTTTTTGAACATCCCTCTTTGTCACACCCCGACAATGGCGGAAGCTCAGGAATGCAACATAATGGTCAATCATAACACAAGATACAAAATAGAGAAAACTACATTGCATAAACTCCATGCTAGGAAGGGACCATTCACCTTGAACATACTTAAATGATGTCCCAAATCGCAACTAAAATCCATAATCTCTTACAATTATTCATATGCCCTCACAGGGGACCATAATCTAAACTTAATCCAAAACATCTAAGTACTAAATCAAACAACAAGCAAGCAGGACTTCAAACGAAATTCCACACAGGATGACTTCTTAAGTTGCTCAAAATCACCACACTCTCTTCTTTACTTCCACCTGATATTGATACTCGAAACGTCACAATAATGTTGGTGAGCTCGTAGGTTTAACCTTAAAACCCAAAAGCTATGCCAATATTTCAACAGTGGACATAGTGCTATATGACAGTGGATATATATGCCAAAATTCATTGATCATCGCTAATCATTAACCATATAGTCACTTACGCACCTAAAGGGCCTACCAGTTTGGAGCACTAAAATTAGGGCATGACAAACACAACAAACTGTGTAGGCGTACCCATCTGCATCTAATTAATCCACACATATTACTGGGGTAGGCGTACCATCTGATCCATACAGTCATATAAATTACTACGGTAGCGTACATTTCGATCCAAATAATCATAAACACATAATTTTAACATAGGCAGTCATAAGCACATATCTTGTCCCAACAAAATCAAAACCACATTTCGCACAAAATCAGTTCAAAACATTTCAAAAACATTTGAGTCTCATTTTCCCCATCGGAAAAAACAGTAAAAAGTGGGGCTCGTGAAACTCACCTCAAGCAAGTCTTTAGCAACCCAATCTCAATCACACAAGCAAAGGCAACGACGCCCGCACACGACCTAGTCCAGTTAATGTCCCAATTAATCATTCAATTCCAAAACAATCTTCACGCTTGATGCATAGTGTTTTAGACGCGTTGTACAATTTCCCCAAACAGTTTAGTGGTGTGATGGTTGACGACTTAACTCCACAATCATATCAATCTCATTCCCCGATAATACTTACTTATACTATTTAGAGAAAATAGATAAGTAATATAAATAAATATTTATAATTATTAATTATAAATATATTTCGGCAAGTTTATTTGGTAAACCTTAGACACTTCAAAATAATCATTATACGGTTGAAAATGAAACGTTTACTCATAATAAACACATTAGAGAAGTTTCGAGAAAAATTATATTTTTCGTCTTTTAGTGAATTTATTAAATAAATAAAATAATCAAATATTATTTTATTATTTAAAATATAAAATCATGTTTTTAAGAAAATTTCTTAGTATAAACTTTTTACGAAATTTTGACATGACCCGTACGTTTATACAACGTTTTTCAAGGTTTCAAACCTTATTTTCAACAATTTTTCACAAATTCGACACTTTTCGACAAAATTTCAAAATCTCAATCTTTAACGCTTACCAACACTTTTCCCCAAAATATCATTCAATATCACTTCGTAAATACATTTCCACTTTCAAAAGTCCGTCAAAATTCTCATAACTAATAAATATCGCTTATTGGGCTTTAAGGCCTAACAAGGGTCCATTAGGACTTTTATAAGTCAAAAATATAATCCAAGTCCAAAACCAAGGTCCATTTACATATATAAGTATATACTTATAAGTAGAAAATAATCCGGACCACAATAAGCCCTCCCATTAAGCCGCGACTTAAATAGACTTATTGGGCCGTGAGTCCAATAGCTCAAAAATACGTATATTAAGCTTGAAAATAAGTTAATAAGCTACGTATCGCATTTGGTTACTACCATAAGCCTCAAAAATAGTCCACAACATACGTCATAATACAAAAATAATCAAAATCACTTTCCTAGTGATTTTGGAAATCTACACGTGGCATATAAGCCTAAATAAGCTAAGAAATAGCTTAAAAATAAGCCCGAATAAGCCACACAAGATACTATCAAAAATAAGCATTCTAGCATCATATATTATTCAACCATCACGACCACGACATCAAAACTACAAAAACTCTCTTTTTCCTTTTCTTACTACACGAACCAAACACCCCCTTTTTCTTTCATTTCGCTTCCAAAAATCAATTTTCACAACGATCAACTTGTACAACTAACATCTATGCATCAAAATAAACCCAAAAGGACAAACAAAATTTAAGTTTGAAAACTTAAAAGAAAATCCTAAAAAATGTATATTTCGACACGAACCGGACAACCCAAACGTTGTTTAAATGAATACCCAAACACTCGTAACAGCCCGGAATATCACGTTCTCGATCAAAGTTAGAATTTTTATGGTGGTTTGTTGTTGGTGAGGTCGAACGAACACACACACACACACATACACTCTTAGGTGTGTGTTTTAAAAAAAAATGAAATGATAAGGATTATGGGAAGAAAATGGTATCTTATGTACATCCTTAGACAAGTTAGCTAAAATTAAGCCATCTTATCTTCCCTATTTGACTTCTTGACATGCCATGGATCTAAAGTGGTCTCGGGCTTTTCTTTTCGTGTCGGGATCACTTAAATACTCGTAAAACTATAACAACCCAAGAATTTTCATCAAATGCAAAACCTATTTTACTATTATCACAATTGTACGGGGAAATTTTTCGCT